>PNEQ01028282.1:0-29168 GCA_003012365.1 Medauroidea extradentata
GCACATCAGTGTGGGAATTTTGTGTTTGGCAAGTTGGCTAACCTGCCTTGCAGGATCATCGATCTGCAGTTGAAAAGATGGCGCCGCCTTGGTAAGGTGTGTGTAGTGTTCGGCGTGTTGTATCGTAGCCTTGTTGTGCAATCCTTAAAAGTTTGTCGTTTTTTATTCTTTTTTCGTGTGTATTAAATTTCACAAAACACGCATATTGAGTAACTTTTTTTAATGTCTTCTATCGGCTAAATATCTGCACCCTCACTTCGGTCTGAATGGCGCATTAATAAACCTGAGACATAAATCCGCGGAGTTGAACGGCTTTTCAAGGATTTCACTGTACTTTGCTTGCTTAAAACATGTCTGCAAACACATACGTTTTTAAAACAATTTCATTGTATAAAATTTAATAATAGAAACAAAACGACAAATAAAACTTGCGTCTGGTTGTTGAAATACTCTTAAATATAATTTTTTTAGGACCCGCCACTGAAAGATAAACAAGTTATTTAAAATACGAGTTTTATAATGAAAATGAAAACGAATCAGCAGTCTGGCTTGACACCAGTCGTGAACAGGTTTAAATATAAAAATTTTCGCAGATAGTAAACCAGATGCAAATATTTACCTGGCCCATCTTCCCTTTCTGCTCATTCGGTTGGTGGATTTTGGGTTACAGGTTAACAGCAAGGTTGGTACTACCCTCAAACAAAACGTTATGGGAATACCTAAACATGCAAACATATACGAATATAGGCAGTACGTGTTATGTTATTTAGTGATACATATGAGGGTGTATATATATATATATATATATATATATATATATATATATATATAGAGAGAGAGAGAGAGAGAGAGAGAGAGAGAGAGAGAGAAAGTTTGGTACAGTCAACTACAAATATGTTTGTATATGGTGAAACATTGATCCAACAAAACTTTTTTACCTGTAAAATATATAAAACGCAACAAATTTTTATATTTTTATTCTATTAAAACGAATATTTTACTGGAATAAACTCTGTTGTTGAGATAACTGTATGTTATAGACAACCAAATAATTGGTTGATTAAGCTGTTAAACGTTTATTTGGCCCTATTCAAACATATGCACAGTTGACTTCACCAAACATTTTTTCCGGTTTACTACTCAAAACTGTAACGACACAATTTTCAAAGCATCAAAAATTATTTTTAATTACAATGATTCATCTGAGATAAGCGATCACGAAAAGAAACATAATAAAAGTTTACAAAATACAGATAACTATCAACATCAGTCCTTTTAGATATGGTTCTTTTTTTCTCACACTGGTTGTGACTTCTAAAATGTTAACTCAGTAACCAATGGCTTCGAACTATTTAAAACTGACCGTACTTTACACAGTAGAATAGTTTTAATATTTGGCGGCTTGGCAAGACAACTGCGCTTGTCTTTGTCCTGTAGGCATAAAAAATATTAATAAATACGCATTGTTTAAATGGCGAAGGATAGTAGAAAAAAATTTGGTTATAGTTTTCATTAAACTTGGCCTAACCAGTAGACATAAATTGCGATGTTTATTCAATAAGGTTTATAAATTTTTTTTTGTGAGAAAACTTTTCACCATTGCATTTTTTTTTAAATTGCACAGTAAATAATAAAAAAAAAACAATGAACAAAACATATCACCTTGTTGCAACACACTCATGTGAACCGTTTTCGAGAAAATGTACAAACTAAACTGTGGAGCCGTACAGGTAAGCAACACGCGATACACGGGAGATTTGAGAAACCTCATTATTTAACGAAGGTGAAAAGTATTCGAAACCATTTTTTTCCTTCTCAGGTAGGCTGTTCACTATAAACTGAGTACTCAGTAGGAATTGTAATTAATTAAAAGTATGTTTTATTGAGCCAATATATGCTAACTTTTGAGTGTGTTGGAAAGTTAACACTGGGTTTCAGTTACATTAAAGTTTTCACAAAAAAAAGTAAATATAACTGCAAAATAGCCTAAAGAAAAATTTATGCAGTGCTCACTTTATGTATGTGTAGATATACAGTATAAATATATCTAGGAGGGTGTCCAGGAACTGCAGCATAATGAGGCTCACCACGCGAATCCTGGACTAAAACTAAATTAGTGACAAAAATTTTCAAAATGTACGATGGTATGTTGAGCGCACAACGTGAGGTCTATCTCTCTCTCTTTCTCTCTCTCTACCCGGGTCGTTAGTGTGTGTGTATATATATATATATATATATATATATATATATATATATATATATATATATATATATATACATACATACACACACACTCTAACGACCCGGTTAGCACTAATTATCAATACCCAAGAATTGAAGTCTATACATTGACATGCCGCACACTTCCAAATCTCGACCCTACGTAATTAATTTATATGAAAAATATAACACAAAATTGGCAAAAAAAAAATTGTTGTTTATCTTATGGCTACCAAACTTAACAGGATCACTAGCTGGGCTAATCTGAAGATTGCCTGAAAGTTTTATCAGAATCGCTCCAGCCGTTTTGGAGTTCAAAGGGGACCCACACACACACACACACACACAAAACACACACACACACACACACACACACATATATATATATATATATATATATATATATATATATATATATATAAGAATGGGCTAGAGCGCTGCTTCGTTTTTATATTAAATGTTCGATATTTCCCTTCAACATATAAAAAAGAACATTCTGGTAACTTCAAGGGGAATTCCGCCAAAGACATGTGGTTGGCATCACTGGCCCTGTCCCCCCAGATGTCTGCTGGCGCTTGGAAGATTCGCCGTCACAGAGGAACAGCTCAGAAGGACGCAGTCGCAGGGTAGAGGAGACTAGGAAGGGAGGATGGGGGAGAGAGTTCTGCACGATTAGTTGGCGCGTCGCGCTGGCGTCCAGCGTACAACTTTTCATTTTCTTTCTCTCTCGCCTCCCTCAATCTTCATTCACCCCCCTATCCCATGAAGCTAGCCCTCCCCTCACCCTCCCCTTCCTTTCCACTAACCATGTGCGGAACGTGCAGACAAAACGCGATCGCGGCCAATATTGGAACCGCCGCCGCGTCGGCTCTGAAAGATGGGCCCCCGACGATTGAGACACTAGTAGCTAACACCCCCCTCCCCATCCTACAATTTTGTTGAAATCTGGGACTATCCACACATACTGTCCTCTCTTCTACATTGTAACCTGCGTTGTAAGACCAGGAGAAATATACGGTATGTGTACATATTTTCTGTCAAACTGTAAACGTGATTAATTCATTTAAATCTGAAAATTATGAGTCACGAATAAAGTACAAATCCAGTGTAAAGGAAACAGGAAATAAAAATAAAAATATTAGTAACCGTTAGATTATATATTACAGTATGGACGGAAGCACAGCGAAAGAACGATTTAGGAGAAAAAAATCGTTGTGCTAAATGTGTTCTCACGCGCTCCGTAGTTAAGGAAAACGAATAAAAAAAATAAACGTTATATTTTTCCGCAACTCCAATGAGTTCATTTTCACTTACGTACACTAAGTTACACTTGCTTGGAAGTCGTTTTCACTCTTCCTGGACTGCTGTTATTTACTCGCAGAAATATACTGCATTCAAGAGGATTTATCACTGAAAGGGAAGCTTGGCACCCTTAGGCGGATGTCATGTTCAAAGAAAAACTAACTCATCAGCAGCTATCGGTCTGTTTTTCTCCCCTTCTTCTTTGGCTCGCGTCCTAGTTCATTTCTCTCCCTTCCTTTCTCTCTTCCTAGACGTTTTACAAACTAGAATCTACGTAATATTTACTTTCGTTAGTAAAATGTTGTGTGCAATGTTATAGGAGAATTAACGGAGCAATATTACAATAATGCTTTAAAAATTAAACACATGGTACAAATGAAATACGATATTATAACTGCAAATTGTTAGTTATTTCTGTGACTGAAAAAATTTTGACACGGTCTTCAATATTAGAATAAAAAAGCTGCCAAAATTATTTACATATTAAAGATAACGAATAAAGTTGTATGCATCTACAGGGTAATCATACATAACTAAGCGGACGGATTTAACATTATTTTTGTGTATAGTGTAATTCTCAACACTAAGCTTTGTTTAAAAATTTGTGGTTTCACTTATTGTCATTTTCGAAATCTTTTAATGTACTTCTCGTAGCCTCGAAATTGAAAATCGGATAATCCTTACGAACTGAGCTAAGAATGTATCTATGATTCAGTTAGATATATTTCATGGACATTCGCAACTTCAGCACAATGGAATCCCATGAATCGAAATCCCTGGTTTCTGACGCTGCATGTATGATGTAAGACAGCTAGTAGAAAAAGCTAGACTGGAGAAAAGTTGTCACAGAATGCCGCTGAGTAGAATTTTGCACTTTTATGAGCATCTGAATACGGACATTCCTACGTTTAAGAACCATTTGCTGCCACAATTTTTTTTTTGCACTGAAAGTACATGATATCCCAGAGAATCGAAAACACGCACTCGCCTCAGGAAATCGCGTAACACGTTAACATTTCCAATTTTAGTGTTCACTGAGTGTACACACAATGTAGCCACTTGGAAATATAGCACGAAATCACCTCAACCGTGCAGCATGCCGAATTTCGGTGATAAGTGAAGTAAAGAGATTTAGGCCAGCACTTAACATCGGAGTCACTAGCACACTGACAAGAGATGACATTATGTGAGTACAGAGCAGTGCCGGAATAAAGGGGCGAGGGAAACGGGAGATCCCTGAGAAAACCTACCGACCAACGGCATAGCTAGGCACAATTTTCTCACGCACAAATTTCGGTAGTAGATACAAACATCCACGGCCTTGAAAATAGGGTTACGAAGATTAGCAATCAACGCATAAGCATCAGGAAGTACTTCAATATACACAATAACTAACAGAACGTGTCGAAGTTTAGTAGTTATCACTTATATAAAGTTTGAATTTTCTTTGTTAAAGAAAAAAATATAAAACATTTAAATTTCAAACTAATTTAATAAGAATGAATGTGTTTATGTAGCTTGTAAAATAAGTTATGAAAACATTTTTATTGATTAAAATAAAGTATCCAATATATCTGGCACAATCCAAACAGTGATAGGCACAAATACAAAACAAGGTATGTCTTGCTTTTCAGAAATTTTTTGAGACTAATTCTTACCTGATGATTTTTCGCCCGCTAGAGGCAATAACGAAGAAGCGATTTGGGCGGCACTAGCACTGGTGCCATAGTAACACCACATTTAAGGGCAGGGGAATAAATTGGCATGCAACGTCCACCCAGTATTTTATTTTCGACTGGACTTTTAGCTGTGGCCTTACAATAGTGCGTTTGAAAAGTATGGTACTCAACTTGAAGTGTCTATGACTCTGTTTTACGTATTAAATTTGCATTTTTCAGACACATCAGTCTGAAAAGGCAGAGTTCGCCCCATCCCTTCCCACTATTTATTTTTTTTTGGGGGGGGGGGTCACATATTGTGTTTATAGTAAGCGTGTCACATTTTTAAAACATAGAAGTATAAATTAAAGTTATGTTGATTATATTGGTTAAATTTATTACGTAACTCGTGACACAACACCGTTCACGCCCCAGGAGAAGACTACTCTTAAAAGCGTTAAAGTCGCAGAAAAAAATTTTCCTATATTTTCTGTATATTTAGAATATTTTCAATATTTTATGGAAGATCTGCGCAATGTGAAAATCAAGGTGGTATATACTATTTTATGAAATACATAGTATTGTTACGATTATTTAAACTGTTTACAATTTAGATACAGTTTTAAATATTGAGGTATATAACTATGATAATTTCCCTTTTCACAATTATTGCTTTATACACCAATACAAAATATCAATAGTTTCATGGAAATTCTTAAGAGGTTCGTCTATAGTTATACGTTATTT
The DNA here is from genome assembly GCA_003012365.1 of Medauroidea extradentata. NCBI lineage: Eukaryota > Metazoa > Arthropoda > Insecta > Phasmatodea > Phasmatidae > Medauroidea > Medauroidea extradentata. Next base: position 5,928 of record PNEQ01028282.1, read on the forward strand.
TTTTAACATAATTCAAAGCAAATGTAGCCATTTATAAAAATTCCGACAGAAGGCCAATAATTTGTTCACGAAGTGTCTATGACTTTCGTGACTTACTAGCATTACGAAATTGTCATTGCACATTATTAACTTTTGAACGTTCACAATTGTGCTAAAACATGTACAAACATTATTTTACTACAGGTTATATGACTTTCTATCAATTACTTTGATGTGATGTTACCAAACCATTAAAAACCACTTAACCCCTTCCCCCCCGCGCGATTTAACAGCTTTAAGAGTGTGTAGATAAACAAACGCTAAAACTAATCATTTGAAAAGTACATTATTTTGCACGTTAACATGGATAACACTATTTACCAGCTTTATGAGCACACTTTTACCCAGAACGATGCATTTGATAAGGTGTAAGTTTCTTGAAACCGTAGTTATGATTAAATTTGTTTTTAATATGACTGCAATGTTAATTATTTAAAAAGGAAGCTATGTAGGTTTTAGGGAATGTGTTAACAGTTCCTTTAATATCATAATTGTTTATACTTCTTTACTGTTTTGATCTGTGAAATCGTGATTGCCGAATAAACTAATTATTTGCTGATTTCAGCCTCGCATCTGTAGTAAATATAAACAACAGGCACTTCATTTAAGCTTGAAAAATTCTGTTAAGTAATTCTACATGTCACTATTAACTCTTAAATTCAAAGTTAAGTCACAAAAATCAGTTACAAGATAGCAAACGTAAAATAAATAAATCTAGGAAACTGAGCTTCGGCGACAGAGAACGTTTTTAAAAAATACGTCATCCGAGAGAAAAAATTTGCTTAGAACGTTGGCAAAAACTGTTGTCTAGGATTGCAGTTTTTTACTACCGCAAATTGACTTCGATGAAATTATTATTTGAACTGATGCATTTAGCGTTGAAACAAGTATCATGCTTCCACAAGCTGGTTTTCCGCAATCGAAGACGAAAGCCATGCAGTGTAAGGGTGCGCTCATAACCGGCGCGGCGCGTCGACGCGAGAAACGCCTTGAGGTCCATAAATAATGCCCCGTCGCCGTCGTGCTGTGATAACAACCACTCACCCCTCCCGCGACGTAGCATCCAGCAACCCTCTTTCCTCCCTTTCAACCCGCCAATATACCACGAACATACCATACCGCTGCGATCAGATACTCACCTTCATCCACCCCTTGCCTACAGACCTTCTACTTGCCGCAGTTAACACACACACGGAGAATGTGTTTACCGGAATCTACCCGGCTGTGCTGTAACCTTCTGTACTTCAACCCGATGTGTTTATCAGGAGTAACACACATATGTCACTGCTGGTGGGTTCGTCCGTAGGCTGTGCACGGCAGTTAATATTTTTTTTTTTTGGGGGGGGGGGGGGGCAAGTATATCTGGAGGCCGATATGTTGATCACCTTTTTAAAAAAAAGTGGGGGTGTACCTCCCTGGGAAATTTTAGATTGCAAAATCTAAAATAGAGTCTATTTAAGCAGTTTTTATGTATAAGCTTTAAATATACCGCTGGTTGGAGTATGAATATTTTAATAATTTTTAATTTTTACATAATTTGGAGGGGGGCGTGTCCCCCCCCCCCCCGCCGGTTTTCCGGCCAGGCACGCCTATGGGTTCGTCACTTCCACCAGTCAGTCGTTACATATCAGCCAGGGCTCACCACGGCTGTCAAAACTGAATTTTAGCTGACGACAGTAGGTGAGTACTCCCGACAGAAGGCGATGACGCTCCTTCAAACCGCGGTGGCTGATAATAGAAACCAACTCACCTGGTTGAACCACAGAGCGCCACCTTGCTAAGGGCGAGGTCTAGCCTATCTCTACACTTCGTGGAGGGGTCCTCTTTCCAGGCGGGCCAGACCATCTACCCAAAGACTCACCCACCCCGGGAATGTTTCCCGGGACCCGATATTGTCGTCTACTGGTAAGGCAGATTATCACCTCACCCAGACTCTGGTGCGTTCATAAGCCATAAGCCTACGTCATATGTCAATGTCTTTAAACGTTGCCGTCACATATCTTCATTTTAGATAGAACACTTGTGCTATTGACAAAATTATTTAACAAACTAAAAACATAATTTCAAGACATGTTGTTTATGATTCCTGTTGTTCTGAAGACTACAGGTATTTCTTTCAAGACTATTTCTTCACATATTTCACACATTTTTATAAGCCACAGTAAATGCTTTAAAAAAATATATAATTTGAGAAACAAAGCCTGAAATTAGTAATATTACTATTTTCTCTTTAGTTTCAATAACTTCTCAGAATTCTAAAATATATAGTATTCCTCGTTTAGTCCTTAACCTTTAAATCGTATTCAGGAGAACACGGGGTTCCATTAAGTGTCCGGCCATCCTTACTTCGGTTATTCATGGTTTTCTGAAATTACTCTAGGTGGATTTTTGGATAATTTTTATATATGGGCCATGGTACATTCCTTCCTCGTTTCTAATCAATCTTTGCGGGTGGTTTTACCTCACCTTTTCTAATTGTTTATTATTTACCTGGATTTGTCATGGTGACGTTACAAAGATTCTTATTCGAAAGAAAATTTAAGCAATTAAAAAACGGGGTTTACATAAATTAGAGACATTTTTAAGAACTGTAAGAAAATGTAAGTTTAGTAAATATAAGTGTTGAGTTTTACAACTGAAGTCAGTAGAAAATGCCATGAAGTAAAAATCCTTGAATTTTTAAAAGATCTTACTCAGTACCTATGTTGCGTACGGATTGCTACAGAGTCAGAATAACACTTAACGTAATTAAGCCATATTTAAATGGCTTCTAAGAGAACTGCATTTATACTGAAAGGTCTGCACTGAAAGAAAATATTGGTAAGTTGGTTATGGTTGCTGCCAAATTATTTTGTGGTAAACACAAAATTATTTTCTGGTGCCAACAATGTTAACTGGTTGTAGCGGGTAAAAAATATTTGGCAACAAAATGTTTTGTAGCTGAAATAAAATATTTCTTTTACTACGCAGAACGATCAAATTCAGTGAAAATTTGTATCAATAGCTAATAACTACGTCACTGAAGATAAATTCGGGGTTTTTACTTCACTAATTTAAGGTTGTCTTCAGTTGAATGTTGAAGCCGACGTAAACTCTGAGAAGTCATAGATACGCTCATTAATACACCGAATGATTAGACGGGGTAGCAATATTAACTCTGACATGCTAACTTTAAAAGGTAACTGAATACCGATAAAGCTCTGTGGATCGGCAGAACAAAACACGTAAATTATCATGACTGTAAAGTCCATATGTTTCTTGTTTAAGATACGACCTCTCCTGTGGGGCTTTATAACACTCTGCAACCGTAAGAAAAGTACGTTTTGCAAAGTCGATACTTTAGGAACCACAGATTTCATTGTTACAAGTCCCGGATGTGCGACGACACCTTTCATGTCGAAGAAGTAAGCAGTTTTTATTTTTTGTTCGAATTCCTACAGGTATTAAAAATAACTTGAGATTCAATAGTAAAATTATAAAGAAATAGCACTACCACTAGCTAATAAATGAAACCGACTATATGAATTCCTATCTAACCATACCGACCCATCAGTTGAAAAAGCGTAAAATGAGATGACCTAAAGGAAAACGCAGCATCTAACTTTTCCCTGTTTGGTAGGATGATACAGTGGTGAAATCCAGGGTAAATAAAACTAGGGAATATCCTGAGATAACTGCCAGCAGGCGACAACGTCCGCCACGTTTCCTACACGAGATAATCCAGCAGGACTCACTGGCCACTCACCATGATTTAGCAGATATGTCGAGAGATGTCCAGCACTGCACCCTGTCGTTAAACCAGCTGTCTTTGGCCGACTTCAACCATGCAGTTCCCATGTTTTTGTAAAGACGCAAACTGCAAACCACAAACCTTATCATTTTTAATGAAGAGCAGTAATAGATGACATACTTGTTTCCCACTTGTAATTGTAAGTTTGACATGAAAAAACACCAAAAATATTGTAGAATCTGCCATCAAGAAAGGTACGCCTCCTCTAAAAAAAATCGCTATTTAGGCTGATAAGTGTGAAACAACTGAGCGAGGTGAAATCAGTGGCAAAACAGCTGCCACATTCAGTACGTAGGTATGGGGTTAAAGTATAGGTTCGGCCATCTTTATTCCAGTTTTACCAGTGTTTTCTGAAACCACTCCAGGCGAATGCTGGGATAGTTTCCTTAATAGGCTACAAGTCACGGCCGATTTCCTTTCCCATACCTCTCTCCACCATGCACACGCAACAAAGTCGCTGATCCTCACGTAAAACACTGAATAAATAAATAAAGAATATGGCTGTGAATAAATAAACTAAATGTTTACCAGGTGTACAATCTTTGATGATACATAAATCATAAAACATCATAAAAAAAGAAACTAACGACAGACGAGTTTTTGTACGAAACAAGAGAATTACATATTCTCAAATTCCCAGACGAATATATAATTGAGTAAAATTCGCAATCAAAATTAGGTAGGAATTAGGATTTTATACAAAAAATTTAGGTCAAGACAATTAACTTAAAGTGACTTAAGTAAATGCTGTAGATTGTAATGAATTATTTGGATGAAAGCCAGGGAAACAAGAGGAGACAGAGTCGGCTATTTACGTGATAAATGGCGGTGCCGCTTGATGTCCCCACTCCTGCCACCCCCCAACCCCACCCCCTCTCAATGAGACATGGCCACAAGGACGTTCAGAAAACACCCTGGTCACTGTAGCCCTTGAAAATGAAAGTCTTGATCGTCCGACATACGCATATGTTGACGGGCAAGGAAACAAAAATGTCTACGGAGCTGGAAAATATTATTTTGATTTCGTTAGTATTTACAGATTAATAAAAACGTATTTCGATGAGCTTGCCATGTTTGTAAGTAGGAAGCGATTTTAGTGATTTCGGAAAATTATACCTTTATAACTTGTTCGTGGTGAACTTAGTTTGTATAACCACTGTCTCGTCCCACTATAAAAAAAACATTATTTAATACTTATTAGAACTAACTAACCAAAACCTTGACACTATACAACGAAGGGAGTAACATTACGGTTCTTTTCAAAACAAACTGGTTATTTATGATTTGCGCTTGTTACATCTATAATTTTTAAGCTTTCTTGAAGGAACAGGTGCAAGAAAAAAGCTGAACTAATTCAAGAAATTATTCTTAGAAAAGTTACATGCCCTGGCCGGAGATGACAGTTCAATAATATTAAAACATTGGCATTATTGTTTCGCATAAATGCAAGCAGGGCCCAGATAGCGAGGGTGTTTCACAATGAGTTTTCTCTGACAAGCGCTTATAGTAAGTTATGAATCAGTTTTTTGTCTGCGTGCGTATGGTAAGCAAATCTGAAAGGAAAACACTTTAAACGAGTACGTAATGACATTGTTGAGATTCCACGCACATTACAAACAAGTTTTTTGAACCTTATAACGAGGGGGGGGGAGTGTTTTCAGACAGCCGTACTTCAACGTCCCCTAACTTTACAAAAATAAAACTAACTCAGACATGCCAGGGACCGCGGTAGTGTAGAGGTGTGACTACTGTCCTCTCATCACAGTGATGCGGGTTCAATTCCTGGTGGGATTACTCGTATGTGGGAAACGTGGTTGACGTTGCCAGTGACCTGTGTGTTTTCTCGGTGTGCTTCCATTTCCACTACCTCCTCGTCCCGACGCTTCTGCACACCCTTCCCACTTCGCCAGCGCTGAAGAACTCGCTGTTAACAGTTAGGACCTTAGCTTTTTTTACGTTTGAGGCACGGAAACAGGGAAGAAGATAAGTCGAATATAACATGTCCGCCAAACATTTCATCGCCTCTAGGCGCGGAGTACTAAACTAGCGTGCAGTGTTTTCGTAGAATATGTTTTTCAACGGTACTTCAAGAGACAGCCCTGTTACTTAATCCGTGGAAAGTATGAGGCCGTGTCCAGTGCTGGTTTCTATGATTTCGTTTTACGATTATGGTTGGTATTTTATCAGCTGCAGCAACGTGTAAGTCACGTTTAGCACTTTTGAATAGCTAGGTAACCATGTTTTTAATTAACGGACGGAATTTTTAAACCATAGGGACACAGTTTGACGTTTGTCTTCTTTTCGTAGATAAATGCATTGGAAATATTACTAACACTTATACAAGAAAAAGTATTTTCCTTACCACGCTGCTGCACAGCTCACGTGCCAGGACCAACAACTGTTGGGGAGTTACAAATCGAATTGGAATTACGTACAGATTTTTAGTGTTGCTAAGTTGTTTATAAGTACATATGTAAAATGTATTACTACCACACTCTAGTAGGGTATACAATACATTACCTGGCCATAAACTATTTAATTACATAACAACATATCAATATGGATATCACAATTAGTCATATATTGATCTTAATTTTTAGTATCTTCTGGACCTTAAAGAGTCAGCAAGTAATGCGTATGTAAAAATGTGTGACTAATACATTAAGACGTTTGTAAAGTGTAAAAAATCTTTTTTTAGTTATATATTTGGTAATTACAATACAAATACTGAAATTTTTTAATGTTTGTTACAATGGGAGTTTACAATTAAATTTTATTGGATTGTGAACATACGCCATTGCTTATGTTTAGCTGATAAAACCTGTGTTGCATGACAAAGTACGAAAACGAACAAGAAAAAAACAATTATAAAACGCAAACAAAAATATAAAAAAAGCAATCTCTCACTGCATTCCTGATGTACATTAAAGTCTTTGTTTTAAAGCCATAATATTTGGTTTTGAGTGTAAAACAAAACTGTTTGTTGGAAGAACCAATTCAATGTATGTGTTTTTTAACATTTCTTTCCTAAATTTGCATTACTTGGTAAATGCAATTTGTAAACAGTGATGGAAAAAATATTTTGTATTCATTTTTTTCTAACACTACTTAAAATTTGCATGTAACTCATAAAACCAATTTATGGAGAAAAGATACGAACACATACATTTAATTGGTTCTTCAAACATTTTTTATTTATACTCTAAAACAAATATTACGGTTTAAAACACAGAATTTGTACATCAGGTGTATAGTGGAATCTTAAGTGTAGAAAAAATTCTGTGACCTCCTCTCAGGTATAGCAGTGCATTGAGCTTTGCTTTCGATTACTCGCTAATTAACTATATTATTTTCACTTAAGGTGGCCATTTGGGTGGACTCAAGTAGCGCGTTCGGGGTCAAAAAGTGGTGATGACCTAGACGACGTAGCACGCACGTCACACCTCATCCTTTCCTTTAGGCGCAGGTCACTCGCCTATATATAGCCGCTAGGAGACATTCAATGCTGACTATATCACTCTACTACGCCAGACAAAGATTTTCGTACCTAGAAAGGAAATAAAAACACCCAATTTCGGCAAAAATCATTTTTAAAGACTCCTGAAGAACCTGAAATGGGTATCCACGCACATAATGTTCTTCAGACACTGTATGTTCCTAAGAAGACTTTTTCACGTACGCTGAGTATTTTTCGAATAACAGTCCGTCGACCAAAGCTCTCACTTATCGGCCTCCTGGTCAGGAGGTAGGCCTATTCTCAAGGGGAATCTCTTGCCAAACGTCGTCTTTGAAATAATTGTTTGCGTTTATGCCAATTTCTCAGCAAATAACTGCTCTGGGATTGTGATTTTTTTTTGTTTTCAGGAAAAACATAGAACGTTTGACTTAGTCAAATACCGTATATTACAATACCGGACACATCTATTCTTTTTTTAGTATAGCGAAAAACAAAAATCATCGATCCAGTGAGAAATTATTGAAACTATTGCACAGAACCAAATTTGAATATTGTTCTCTGTATAACTTCGTACGTAGATTTTGTGGGTATCAAAGAAACATACACTGTACAGTTATGTGGAAGAAAGAGATAAAAAATAGGAAAATTCAAAAACATCTCAATACGATCGCTAGGAAAAAAATCGTTTCCAGTAATCAGATACAGTGTCCGGTACTGGAATATAAAGTACTTGCTTTTAAGACCATTATCTTTTATTTATATCAAACGTTTGCAAACAATTCGAATATTTTTTAAACCAAATAATTTGAAAAAAATTTGACACTCTGCTCAGTCATAGGATACACAATTTTGCAAGAGCATTTTTTTTTAATAACGTACCGTTTGATAGCGAACATATTATTTTTCTTCGTTTTGGCTTATTTTGACAATAAAATATGTTACATTTCAGGGGTATAAATCTAAAAATCCGTTTGGTGTATTGCAGCAGAAAAATTCAGGTACAGACGATGATGTATAAGTGTTAAAACTGTAAGAAAGAATTTTTGATATATGTATTAATTTGCGTTAAAAAATATATTTTCAAAACCACTGCCAAACTAGAGTGAGGCTTCATGTTCCAACGTATGGCATTAAATAAAGAAACAAGTAGCGAAAATAGCTAACAAATTAATTTTTTTTTCGGGTTTGGTGTTCATTATCTTATAATTAAAAAACAAGTACACCGTAACTCGTAAAGTTCACTCTATGTTTTTAGACATATGCAATACCATACTATCGCAGATCTAGTTTGCGTGCTACTAGACTACAACCAGATGTATCTGGAAGCTCTAGAGCTCTTACGTCGATTCTGGCTCGGTCACCACTTGCCTCGATCGCTTCTAACAGCAAAGCGCTAGACTGTCGTCTGTCTTCTTCCTCGAACACTTCTCTTGAAGCCTCGAAGTAAAGACAATAATATGGGAAGCTTGCACGCTAGCTCGGTGCTTGGCGCGGGGAAGCAGCGACGTGGCATATAACTCGCGTGTCAGTGTCGCAGTCAGTATTCGCTGGCTTATTTGTCACGTGCATCGTTCAAGGTCACCGGAAAGTCTAGGGCAAGTTCCTAAACACGGCGACGGAGGAACGTATACAGAACAGAGTCTCGAGGATGTTGAAACACACCCCAACATACGCGATGAATTTGTGGAAAAGTTTAGATTACATTGTAAGTATTTAAGGGCGATGGAGCACCAAAGCAACGCTTTTCACAATTTGCATCAAAAATACCTGTGTACTCCTTCTTACATTATTACATAGCACAGACTTTATTATTTTTGGAGCACTGACACCAGAAAGGAAAAAGTATTTTATTTATTACCTGCCGTCAGTGCTCCAAAAATTAAAAGTCTGTGACCAAAAATTAGAGACCATGATCTTTGGTGAAAATAATTCTGCAACAGTTTGTTTCAATGCCTTACGTGCACATCTGCAACTCTGCTTCATGGTTATTGGCAGAATGTATTACTGCATAGGCGTGGCTTATTTGACTGTGCCGATCAAAACAAGGTTACTGCGCCACCACACGTCTGTGATTTGCGGATAAAACCCCGAGACGCAAAAACGACCAATCACTGACCATGAAGCAGAGCTGCATATGTACAGATAAGGCATTGAACTGTCGCAGAATTATTTTCACCAAAGGTCATGGGCTCTACTCTTAAGGCTCTGTTCCACTTGTTAAATTGAAATTTATTATTTTAGCTTTTTTGGACTTCTGAGAAGAAAAATGTTAAATCGGCGACTACATCTCGAATTATATTTACCTAGAGCTACAATACAGGCATGGCAATAGAGCTAGAAATGTATAGTTAGGTCGCAATTTGTCGGGAAAATTATGAATATAAAACATTTTGTCACACACATTGCGGCGTAATTACATTTTTACAGCTAATTCGCAAGATCAGTACTGTAGCGAAATGTAAATAGATTTTGAGGTATAATCGCATATTTAACATTTTTCTTCATAGAATTAAAAAAAAAAAAAAGCGAAAAATAATAAAATTCAATATGGCGACTGAAACCGAGCCTTAATTTAGGAAGGTGTATAAAAATTCCGTCTACGGATTGTTGAGTCTTGACTTTAGATAAAAAGTAAGAAAATTTTTCTGACATTAATTGTGAAAATTCACTTATACGTCGCTCGATCCCCCTTTAGGGCGCCGACCAAGAACTTCAAATGAGTCGTAATGTAGAGGAAAATACGTTTTTTACAATACATTCCACGTGTGCGTATTGTGCCAATGTACGAAAAGAAAACGCAGCTCGGACATATGGACGTAATGTCATCGTTAAGTCTCCAACACTGTTTCGAAGTCCTACCTCTAGCATAGGTAAAAACGGCCTTTTCAGACTGTCCTATTAAAATTGTTTTTACCCGATGTACACTAAGATTAGATGGAAACGAGCACTGAACTTTGCTACATACTTTGCACCAATTAAAATAATATCGTTACCGATTTAAAATCCAATAGAAGAAAGGGATCGGCGGAAATCTTTCAAGCTATTACATGCGCTCGGCTCGTTGTGCTGATACGGCATTTGACGCGCGCTTGAAGGTGGTACTTATAGCTCTTTCGCTAATGTGTCTCCAACCTGCACAATATTGTTCAAGGTAGGCGGTTGTCTGTTGTTTGACGTCGTAACCGCTTCCTCAACCAGCCTGTCCGGGTCAACACATAAATAAATAGCATATGGTGAGGGTACCCGAGGGCGGGGTATCGTACCACGAGTGCAGATTTTTGACTGGACACTTGTAGGCACCTACATATCCTGATGGATGACATGAAATGAAGCCCTACAATGGTGAAGAGACGAAATGAAAAAGGCGGGGGAAACGGGAGATCCCCGAGAAAACCCTCCCGCCAACGGCAATATCCGCCACATTTCCCACCTATTAAAAATCCGGGCTGAACCCACCGAGGATCGAACCCGGGTCGCCTTGGTGGAAGCCGAGTGATCTGACCGCTCGGACACCTACTGCTCCCACATTTCCCAACACTTGCATATCAGATTGATAATTTGTTTGTTTTTAGGGAAACTACACGGTCGCAATCAAACTGTCAAATAAAACAGCCAGGAAGTATTTTTTTATTCGCCCTCCCACTCCCTTGCCACATTAAACTTAATCGAAACATATTCTCGACTTTTCCTTCCTTGAGAACAATTGGCTCACCCCTGATTTTTATTTAGTTAAAGGAACCCTAATTAACCCTTAATACAGCAGCGTCATTTCTAAAACGCAGTAATATTTTGAATTCGCAACACTACGAAATTGTACGCAGCAACCAGGGTGGAGAAGAGTTCTTTCCTGGTGGCTGTTGGAGGACACGATGAGCTGCAGGGCGTCCTTGGCTGGAGAGAAGCCACGACGACCTCTCCAGTCGAGAGCCGTCCTGCCCCTGTCACACCACGCTGCGGCGCACGTGTGTTTGCCTAGTAACTTGCCTGCGCGTTTAACTTGAGGCGGTCGTAATACGTAGAGACCTGAAAACTTTACATTTTGTTTTGAGGACCATATAGGATTCAAACATCTGTACGTTCATGTCACTTACTCAACTGACCCTAGCCTGATTTGACACTTTCAAGAGAATGCCGGGCCAACGACAAAGGCGCAACGAAATGCAGGCCCACTAGCGTAGTAAAGCTAGATATGTGAGCAACCAATGAGAAGCTTCTGTCTACTTCAGTAAATAGACATCCTTCAGGTCAGTGAACCCGCGAATATTTCCCGTCTCTAGTAATGAGCCACCAGTTGTATTAAGGTCAGTTTGCCCAGTTACTTGACCAGATCTTGTTGATCACTAAGTTATGCCTGAACGCCCTCAAGCAATTCATGTTTCCGATATGGTGGGACTCCAAAAAACTGCATATTTTATTTTCATACGCCGTTTGTATGTTTTACCTGTAATTAGAAGTCCTCAGGTTATTAGGCGAGGGTGTGGCTGCGGTGGAGGGCCAATGCCTTTCACAGTGATGGGGGTAACTCTACACACACAACACACCATCCTGAACACGGGGAGTTAGCATTATATTTCTCTTCCCCTACCGGGAATCTAACCCGGGACCCTTGGAGCGTCGGCCAGGAACTCTAACCCCTGAGTCTTGCAGTGAGACACATATTTTGCAGATTTGTTTAATATTTAAATACACAGCACTGTTCATAGGCGTTATTTACTTTATACGACATTAACATTCATTTCGTACCTATATCTTCGATATTTTGATCACTTTCCATTAAGTTTTCACATCGTGGCAGCTTTGGATGTCTACTGCTTACATTTTTTTCACACATGTTTACAAGATTCGTATGTTATCAACAGCTTACCTTGCTCTCGAACGTGTTAACGATCACACGATAGGTTTATTTTGATACGCGGTTGTATATTAAACGTCAGTTTAAAGGAAGGAATTAAATGTCAATGTTCGTTTTTTTTTTTTTATCATTTCAAGTAAAATTTAAGTGAGAGTTCGTTTGCAGTTTACAAATGTGTTTCATGTGTTACGTTCTAATTTGCAAGTTTGAATAGTCGCTATAGTTTTGAAAATTCGGCATGTTTATTTGGAACATCATTTTCGGGCCCCTCAAATGGCCAAAAGTGTGTTTTTTGGTCATTTGTCACTATAGTCCGCACAGGAGATTTCGTATTTGCATTCTAACTCAAATACACGACCTTCTCATTAGTAACATAACCCAGCAACATTTAGCATTTAGACAGTCAACTTTATTTAAAAAAAAGAGCAGAATTTTTTAAAAATTTGTTAGCATACTAAGAAATTTCTTGTAAAATTTACAATTATTTTCGACATTGTTGTTCAACTATAATTGACGATGTAGTTACGCTGTATACTCTATTCTTGTTTCGCAAACACTCGAATGCGCAACTAGACATACAACAGAGCATATGGCAATGTTTTGTTTTCATTCCTTTTCAATGACGTAACCGATGAAGTGCATAAGGAAGGTGATTCTGAGTATGTAATAAGTTTTTCTTCCATGTACTTCGTGTAGAACCGCAAGCTCTGTAAAAACAGCTGATATCTGAGTACGAAATGATGCTGCAGGCTGTTTAGGTCACAGAAATGTCGTCTGTCAGTCGCATCCCTGTTTTCCCCCCACCATGCATATTCTATTGCGGGCGAACGCGAAGGAAATATTGACATTTGGTGGTAGAGGGGAATGGAATTTCCTCTCTCCGCAGGTCGCGAATGCAGGCTGCCTGTTTTGCGTGGTGATTGCCCTCGGGGAAGGAAGGATGGAAGGGGGTATTTGGCAGTGACAGATACACAGCTAGCTGATGGTTGGCAGCCATCCACACCACAGTGGACAAACAAACTGGGGACATTTTCTCTCGTATTCCTTGCTAGTACATGGCCTTCACTTTCAAGTAAGAATTTTCTCAAGTCATAACTACTAATAAGGTATGTAAGGTAAGTGGGTAGTACGTCTCGTCAACAGCGAGGTCATTATAGACAGTGACATACAACTTGGTACAATGACAGTAGCTGGGAGAGGAGTCGACCACTGCCTTTGTTTAGGAACCATCCCAGCATTCGACTGGAGCGAATTCGGGGAACCGTGGAAAACCTAAATCTGAATGGCCCGAGCCGGGGATAGAACCCGGGTCCTCTCTAATGAGAGTTCAAAGTGTTACCGTTGCGCCACTTTGGTTGGTACTAAAAATTCCAATTAGATACTCATATTTAAGGAAAAGAAATATTTGCGAGTTCAATGACCTGCATGATAGAAGCCACTGTAAAGTGTATAATCAAGCTACGGCCATTTTTCCATTAGCAGCTACTCTCTGTAACAGCAGATAATGAACGTATAAACTGGGGTTGAGTATGCATATGACAGTGTATTTTAACATGCTGGCCATTAAACTCCCTATTTTTGCCTTTACTTACTTAAATTTTATTGTTGTTACAGACTTTATCTGTAGAGAGCAGTAATAGGTAATAATGCATGTCAGAACAATAAATTTTCATTGGACTTTACGTGTCATCGACTACGGAAGATTGCTTTACACAAATTTGCACAAAGACAGAAACCGGGAGAAGAATTCGTTATGGTGTAAATTAAGGCATCATTCCAGCATTTGTCTGGAGCTGTAGTGAGAAATCAAAGAAAACCGAAATCAAGATGTTCGGAACCAGTAATGGAAGCCAGGTTCTTCCGAATGCTAGCCTCACGTTCGGCGTGTAAACATAAAAGAGGGCTGTAAATTTATTAACATATGTAATGTTGATGGGTGGTCTACCCGAAGTCAGGTTTAGAACCTCGGAGGGTGCCCGGTGACGGAACAATGTAACATACACAAAACATACAGTCTGTATATCCGGTGTTTCAAAAGGAAACGGACAATAACAAATATTTGTGACTGTATGCACCGTTCAGAAAGGAAAAAAATATGACCGAGCTATGTCATATCTAGAAATGGTGTATATCGCGAAATTATATTGTGCCAACATACCCTTGAAAACGCTATAGTTTCTTGCATCACGTATAATTTGGTGATATATATGTTGGTACAACGTAGCTGTCTGCAGACCAATAACTGGCTTTAAATTCTACAATAACGAGATTATTATTGGCCCAGTCAAGTAGGACAACTGCCTGACGTATAATTGGAAAGTCAGTGATATTTTGTTAAGTTGAACGCACGTTGAAACCCAGCAGATAATAAAGTTTCCGCGCGATAAATCATAATCTCTGGCCATATCCCCAAAGCTACCCTAGATGCAGCTTTGTGAAAAGAAACTTGAATAAAAAAATGCGAATGACCTGATCGTTACGTGTTGGATTTTAGTGTGTTATTCCCACCAAGCATTATTTAAGAAAGTTAACCGCCAATGTGGCTAACCCCGTGAATGTCAAGTAAGCAGATACCGGCAAAATCGCGTTATTTTTTTTTATGAGCGACAAGCTAGAATCTACTTGCCTATCAACACCCGAGCACACTCCGTGACGTAATCAGGGTCGGATTTATGCATCTATAGGCTGTTCACTATAAACTGAGCACTCAGCAGAACTTGTAATTAATTAAAAATATGTTTTATTGGGACCATAGATGTTAACTTCTGAGAGTGTATAAACGTTTGAACTAGTTTTTAGCTGCATGAAAGTTTTCATATCAAAAATAGTAAAGATGGCTGCAAAACGACTGAAAGAAAACTTTATGGAGTGCTCACTTAATCGCGAACGACCTATAGGCACCATAGACCTGTGAGAATCAGCGCCTTCGAAGCCTATTTTTCCCATCCTTCCTTACCAACTCGCGTCCTTTTCCCATTTACAACACAGCATTATCTAAAACTACTATGCTCTATCCTCTCGCTGTGTATAATAGCAATAATAGTAATGATTTTATGATTATTTAGCTTAACTCTAATGCAGTTATTTGAAAATTTCTGTACACCATAATATTAATAGAGAGAGAAAGTTGAAGTCATTAAATTTTTTTTGCTGGTCGCCATATCGACACTTTAAAAAACAGTGATGGAAAGCTCTTCACATTTTCTCTTCGCTAAAAGTGCGCACCTGTGAAAGTTACGCTCTAGGCCAGGGCCTAACGAGCCTAGTGGTAAATCCGGCCTTGGACGTAATAGACTTCGGGACTTCGTATCTTAGTGAGCCCATATTACAGGATAGCGAGTACTTTAAACTTGATCTTATATAATTAGTTTAGAAAGTCTTCCAGGCGTACCACACTATTTGTCGGCCAACCGCACAAGTCATACGAGCACACAGCAACTCGGAGTTTAGTCTGCTGTTAGATAATAACGCAAACATGCAGTTTCCTATAAAAAAACTATACATAAATGTGTGTGTGTGTGTCTTTGACTGTTTCTTGCAATGGGACAGAATGACAAACTGTAATATTGTGGACATGCGTCATTGCAATGTTATGTCGTCCCAGAAACGCTTTTACTTCACCTGAAGACGGGAGCAGATGTCTGCTCCCGAAACGTCGTGGAAAGTCGGCCTTTGGAAATCTACTGCGTTCTTTTGTATCTTCATCGTTGTTCTGTCTAGTATGTTGTCTGTGACGTCGTCGTTGTTATCCTGTCTTGTGTCTAACATTGTATTCGTCCCAGTATTGTCTGCGCTGTCTTGGTGTCCTAAGTTTTACAGATTATTTTATATCTCGACTTTGGTTTTTGGTTGTTTATTATTATTTCCTACTTTATTTGTTTTTGACTAATTCCTTATGAGATGTTTCATGTTTTCTTGTTTTGGTTTATGGATGTGTTGACTACAGCCAACTAGCCAACTAGGCTTGTTTTCTCCTTTTTTTAGTTTGTCATTGTTTGTTTTTCTGGACGACTTGAATAGAGGTGGAGCTTCAGTCAGGTGTGGGAAACAATTCGTATCTCCATGGATACCGCAGCCGAACATAACCTTCATTTAGCTGTTTTGCTTCACATGTCCCGGATGAGATGTACGTCAAGGAAATTGATTATTTGTTTGGAATTTGCCGCTTTTTCAGGTAAACATTAATCTTATGTTTTTGCGTATCTTAACCATGAAATTGAAACTAATAATTTTTTGCCCTTGTGTGCAAATCTATGAGTGCGCAACATATTTGCTTTCCGCAATTACCAACTAACAAATCAGCATGTTTGTAAACAAGCTTTGTTCCCCACAGTATTTCCCCTGCGGTGTGACGTCAGGGGACCTGTACTTCAAGTCGTCCGCACCTGACGCGTGAGACGTGCTGTAACGAGGTACGGAAAGTAATTTTTTCTTGTGTAACTATTAAAAATGTTTCCAATGCGTTTATCTACGAAAAGAAGGCACAAATTTGAAATTGTGTCCCTATGATTTAAAAATGCCGTCCGCTTCTAAATAACATAATTCCCAAGCTCCTCAAAAGTGCAGAAATTGGCTTTCTAATTTTGCCGTAGCTGAGAAAATTTCGATTGCAATCGTAAAACTAAGCCTTATAAACCTGCATCGGACATTACAACAAACTTTTTACATATTAAATAGCAGGGTCATCGCTTGAAGTCCATTGAAAAGCTGTTTCTACGTAAACACTGCACGCTAGTTTAGCCCTTCGCGCCTAGAGGTCGCTTGACGGACGTGTTGTGTTTGACTTATTGCCTTCCCCGTTTCCATGCCTCAATCCTAAATAAAAAGCTACCGTACACTTACTCTTAAAATACTTACCAAGCAAGGTGGAGTAACATAAACACGTTGTACTCACAATCGGGATAATCCGGATTCTATTTTAGGCTCTGGTCATCCCGGTTTTCCATAGTGTATATAAAGCGCTTCATAGGTGAATACTAGTATTGTTCATCAATAAGGACGGAAATTTTCGATGAAAAGATTTTTGCCCCACTTTGTTTCAGTGTCTTACGTGCACACCTGCAGCTCAACTTCGTGATTATTGGCAGAGTGTTGTTGTGCAGAATTGTTATTCATTTGACTGTGCCAATCAGTACACGGATAACTGCCACACATCACGTCTATGATTTGCGGGTTTAACCTCCACACGCTGGGTGTTACGGCATCCAATCACTGACCACACAGTAGAGCTGCAGGTGCAGCACGTAAGGCACTGAAACAAAGTGCTGCAAAAATGTTTTCGCGAAATTTCATGTCTCTATTCATCAGTTTAGGTGATGACTGACTCCTCTCTTACATCCTATCCTTAGAGCCACGATTTTATGGCGAAAAGATTTTTGCAACATTTGGTTTCGATGCGTCATGTGCACACCTGCAGCTCTGCCACATCGTCTGTGGTTGGACGATTTTACTCTCACTGGCCTTGGCAAATTATAGACGTACAAACTCACAATAATCTTATTCTGATTGGTGCAGTCAAATGAGAAACGTGTCTGAACATAGACACGCTGCCAATAACCTTGAAACAGAACTGCCGATGTGCACGTGAGTCACTGAAACTAAGTGTGGCAAAAATCTTTTCGCGACAAAATCGTGGCCCTACCTATCCTTATCGAAATTTTGTATGTAACCTACTCTAAAACCTCGCATTCGACTAGATGTAATACACATTACCTTACTTCACATAAAATAATCTGTATTAAATGCAATCACGCGGCGTTTGAAAATTTTAAAAAGTATGGTGAAATGACAAAAAAAGAGCTAAAACCCCAAACTTACCGGTGACATAAAAAAATTACATTAAACTTTAATACTATTTGCATACTCTCTACACTTCAACGGCAGCAATGGTATACAACATGTCAACCTAACGTCTTTCACCTGCAGGTACTGTACGTTACATCAATTTCCTTTAAGTACAAAAACAATTAGGTTGTTCTTCCAAATTTCTATATGACGAAATCCAAATATTAAACTTTTGAATTACACAAATAGAATGACCATTACAAAGAAAAATATACTAACCAAAATTTATTTACCAACCAAAAGAATTTCAAAATCTTTAAAAATATTTTTTTTTTATGATTTCAGGGAGAATAAAAAATATGAAATATGAGAAAAGTTCATGGAGATACAATTACCGACTGACAGAATAATGTAAAATCGTTTCGTAACTAGATTTTTTCGCTCCGTACGTAACATTATTTAATTCGGAATATAAAATGTATTTCAGTATTTGTGTGGTTCAGAAACTCCATTATTGTGATTTTTAATGTTATTGCGAGACTTGTACGAATTTTTTTCTTTTTATTTATGCATGAAAGTGTCCAATTCCATGAATCTACAAATGGGCCATTTTGGGCAGTTTATTTAATGTGAAATCGCATACAATAGTCAGATTTTGC
This sequence comes from Medauroidea extradentata, assembly GCA_003012365.1. Taxonomy (NCBI): domain Eukaryota; kingdom Metazoa; phylum Arthropoda; class Insecta; order Phasmatodea; family Phasmatidae; genus Medauroidea; species Medauroidea extradentata. Next base: position 24,509 of record PNEQ01028282.1, read on the forward strand.
AATTTGTGGTTCCGTGTGGCCTGACACATGGTAAAAATTAACTGCTGGTTAGCCTTAAGTGATTCGTAAACAAATATTAAATGGCAAGCCTCGAAAACTATATAAATATTAAACAACTTTGCTTTCTGAAGGTAGATAAAAACTCGACGGCCAATTTATATATTTTACAAACACAATTACATTTGTTGTGTTTAAGAAAGGTTCGTTCGTTCGACGTACGTTGCGTTTAACAGATAGACATCTTTAAGGATACAGGTGGTAAGAAGACAATTACATGTGAATAGTTTAAAAACGGAAATGAACGTACAGATTACTATTAAAGTTTTACACCTTATAACCGGGTTCCATACATCCGAGGTGCATCACTGAATCAAATAAATGCAATTTAAATAATTTATGGATTCACCCTTCACACATTTAAGAAAGAAACGGTCGTTCGGCTTGAATTAATTTCAAGTGTCAGACACGTCAAGGGTTTAAAATCTAATAGGACACACAGTTGTCTTATTCGGAGAGCAGACCCTCGCTAAGTGGGCTGATTAGTTCTCGCCGCTGAGAATAATAATCAGGGAGAGATAGAGAGACAGAGAGAGCAGATACACGGCGGACGCGATATGATCACCGCAGAGTTCGTTAGGGAATCCAGGATCCTTTACGGACGAGTCGTGAATGTAGAGCAGATAGAGTAGGTTCAGCGGTTCCAGTTACCTGTTAAACAAACTGCTTTTCTTGGTCCATATCCGTAACTGAGTCTGTTCAACCCACTTACATTAAATAACGCCCGTAGGTCTACGTATCGGCTTACCTCATTACAGTTTATGAAAGCGTAAAACAGAAACCCCTTATAAGTAATATTGTGTTGTTAACGGTTTCGCATCGTAAACTTAAATTTTAATTTGTTTCATAAACATTACATTAAAACATTGAAGCTGTAAAATATTACACAACGAGTCCAGTTCAACTTTACTGGCAAGGAAATAAATGTAATTTGAGGCGAGGCAAACAATTGCGTATCACTTACGTAACGACAGAAAGACGGTTATATACTTCACTTTATAAAATCCTCAATTGACTGTCAATATACCTCACGAAATAGTTTTCCTTGCTGTTAAAGTTTAAGACAATTGTAGATAACAACAACCAATATTACATTACACTGTAATTATTTACCAAAGCGTATACGACCAGTAAACCTTGTTAATTTTTAGTTCAACGCCAGAATTTAAAAAGAGAAACATCAACATGGCATACATTTAAACTTTGTGGTGTTATGCTTCATTTTACAACAATATAAATGTAATTTTTCTTATCAATAATAAAATTATCAGTTAATAAGTGTTTTTTTAAGATTGCGGGTATTCTTTGTGTTAGTACCAACACAAAAATAAAGGAATACTCAATAATATTACGTCTGCATTAAAAATATCAAAGTATCATTACTCGCTATAACAGTCCGTAACTGAAACATCTCAGAAATTATCATCTACGCACTTAAACTTGCATTGTACTTGTATGAAAGCTTTCTACGCACTTAAACTTGCATTGTACTTGTATGAAAGCTTTCTACGCACTTAAACTTGCATTGTACTTATATGAAAGCTTTAAATAATGTTCAACAGTGCAACAATGAAGGGCGCCAGCTGACTGCAGTGGCCGAGAATGCTATCAGGTTTGACGCACTTGCAGCGAGACGGTTGCATAGGCGACGGTTTGAGTTCAGCTCTTGACACGCTATAAGTTACTTAAGCAACAAGTCAGTCTTTACGTTAATGGGAATCCACTGTAATCACTACGCCTGCTGAGATGCTAAACGATCCATCGATACGCCTGCTGAGATGCTAAACGATCCATCGGTACGGCAGAGAGACATTTGTGTTCCACGACTGAGTACGAACTACCAACATGTCAGCGGCTGTGATAAAGAATAAACTTTGGCGCCGCTGCTAATAAAGTTGTCGAGTATTTCACGAAAATATTAAAAAATACTGTCATATCCTACAGTTACTACTTTAAAATTGCCTTTGTTTCACGGGTGTGTAGTATTCAAGCCATCCAATTACAGAAACCATATAAAGTTCTGATAATTTCAAAATTATGCTTGTCATATGTATTTTTTTCTCTTCGGAAAACAGTTGTCATACATCTAGGATAACTAACTGCAAACTATCACACTGAAATATTAGCTTCTGTATGCATGATTTTTCCATGTGCAGGTGAAAAAAAAAAAAAAACATGTTACGCACGACTTTAGAAACTACTTTGGCAGTATATGTAATATTTGGTAAACATAATTAGATAAAAATAGCAATATGTGTTGTGTTTAAATAAAATTAAATAATTACAACAGTTTTGAAAAACCTGGTAAACGGAGGGGATGAGTAAGCGAAGTATTACAGCCGTAGACCAATACAAATAAATAGCACCCCCAAAACCAAGAGTGAGAGAAGGAAATAATCCAGTAAAACAAATGCGGGTGTGTACGTATGTGTGTGTGTGTGCGTGTGTTATGTGTGGGAAAAAGTTGGGAGTAAGGACTTCCCTGCCCGCGCTACAAATGCGTTGCAGGTAGTTACGATTTTTTTTATGATATATTATATATAAATACTAGCAGTCCCCCGCGGCTTTGCTCGCGAGTATTATTCGCAACTTCTTGTAATATTTACTTTTATTGAAGAACCTATTTGTACTCAAGATTGGTACTTCAGTCATCAAATGTTAGAATGTCCAAGTGGCTAGTTCTGCAGCAGGATAAGTAGCTATAGCTGTCCACGCGAAAATCAGACTTAAATTTGTCCCTGACATTAACGGCGACTTCGCCTGGACCTTATTTATAACCCTGTCAATTTGACGCTGTGGGGTAGTTACAGACACCTAAGGTAAGAGGTGAAGCGAATGAAAAACATCTTATTTACCCTGTGTATATACATTGGTGACGGTGCCCTCAATTACATATTTTCAATATATTCACTGGAACTTTATTGCTATTAATAAGTTTCAGTGGGCAAAGGTATTGCGGAAACGTATTTGGTACAGCAAACTTAATATTAGTGAGATGATATATAGTCGTTTTACTGCCAAAAGTGACCCAGTCAAAATGAGATAAAATGATAAAAATGCTAGGAATATGTATACATTGTTCACGAACAATTGCCCAAGTTTTAAGTATATTCGTCATTTCGTACTGTTGCGTCACAGTATAGAAACGTACCACATTTTTGTTAATATTTACAATTTAACAGTTTTTTTTTTTTAACAAAATAACATTAATGTCTTAATCACTTATGGCAGTATACCGACGATATGTCAGCTGATGTTGTAGAGGAACCTAAGTGTAAAGCGAACTGCAATTTTACCCCTTTTAAACGACTACATGTAAATTGCACTAATTCGATCTGCCTTGTAGTTATTGTGTGTCAAAATTGAACGTTCGCACGTAGCTTTTAACGGAATTCGAGCCCAGAACCTGCTGGAATTTATACCTGAGTAACAAACAACTGCGTCACGTAACGTCGAAATAATTCATGAAAATAAAATTTTATTAAAAAAAAAATTAAAATAATATCTGTGTCCTGGGCTCATAGAGGTTGTACAACACCACGTCTCGATAGGTTACTGTAGAGTGAAACTCCTGTATAGGTTGTTTCTCGCTGCTCGTTCCTGCTTTTCGGATCGTCTGCCTTGAATATTGACCAACTTAGTTTTATTCTTAATAATCACGTTTCTTACAAAGAAAAAAAATACACACATATTTTTTTTTAATATTTACTTAAGCATAACTCTAACGCGAACAACACCAAAATATCGCTACTGGTTAGATAGATATCGTGGGTTCATGGAAAAAATTCTGTGCTTTTTCACCCTTTTGGGTGTCGAATTTCGAAATATTTTAAATTTACATCTTAGACATTTGTATAAGTCTCCAACTGAAGTGTAAATCACATCGCTAGCGCGTTCAGTCGAATCAAAATAAATCATTCACTAAAAAAACATATCACCCCTGCACAGTATTGAGAAATCGAATTTCGAAAAATCTGAAAACCGTTTTGTGATAATTTCTGTAATCATCATCCTGAAGCAAAAATTAATTGTGTATCTCGACGGGTTCGATAGATATCGAGGATTTATCTAAAACACATTCAAGGTCTTTTCACCAACTGAGAGAGTAAATTTCGAAAAAACCCTTTGAATCACGTTTTAGAATACTTTATTGGTATCTCGTGGACGTAAAAAACACAACATTAGCCCTCAGGGTTCAAGATATATAGACGATTAATTGAAAACGCTTTTCACCACTTTTCACGCTTAGGTGGCGAATTTCGAAAATTCCTGAAATTACTTTTTAGGTATTTGAGTAAGCATCAATCCTAAACAAAAATCACGTCGCTGTATAAAAATCTATGGGATCGATATATATCGAATGTGAGTCGAAAACTCATATTACCCCTTTTTTAACTACTTCAGGGCCGAATTCAGAAAATATATTTTAAATGGTACTTGGAATATTTACAAAAGCACCAATTTAAAGCAAAGAGCACTTCGATATCTCGATTGATTCGATAGATATGGAAGGATAATCGAAAACACATTTCACGTATTTTCACCCCTTTAAATAAAGAATTTCGAAACGTCTTTGAGTCCTGTCATAGACATTTGTAAAAGT
>PNEQ01028283.1:0-28026 GCA_003012365.1 Medauroidea extradentata
TGATACCAATATCCAAATGACGTAGTATTATAGTAATGAAACTATTGAAAAGGTAATACTGAGCATAATTATGTGATTCAATGATAGTTTTAGTACAAAATGTCCCGTAATTGTTTATTTACACAGCGCACTATTTTCTCTAGTGGCAGGCACAGAGCTGTCAAAATCGTGCAAACGCTGGCCGTATACAGTATAACTGCACGTAGTCCTGTGTATTTTCTTATTTGTTTACAGCATTAGTGAAACCACAACAATTGCAAACGACCTCTCTGTATTTAATATACTTTAAAATATTTATTTAAGTTCTTACTGACATACCTACTGACTGTACAATTTTATTTAATTAGCGGCAGCACAAAGCGACGCAACCGAGTCAAATATCGTTGGCACATGCCGCTAACTCTTCGTGCCACAGAGGTAGTTTAAAATTTCACCAACAGACGGCATCAGAGTTAGGTTTTCGCCGCTTGGAAGTGAATTGCGTCATTCAGTTTGTTTGTCCGTTATGTAAAGAATATCTGTTTCTGATAAACACATTTAAAAATATTAGAAGTGACTGTTCATGAATATCATTGATAAATTATGTGAAGTCACTAGTAATGTAAGTTGTTATGTTTTATGATCGCCAGCCTGAGTATCTGGAAATAGAAACAGCATTTTTTCCCCTGTTTCACACATTAAGAAAATACGTTATTTATTGTTCCTCTTTACGTGCGTCGTCGACGTTCATTACAGTATGCTTGAATTCTTGAGTTGCGTGTGTCGTGTGTGTTTTTAGTGGCGGTTTTAATTTAAAATTTTGAATATACTGTGCATGCATTTACGAGATTCGTAACAGTAATAGTGCCGTTAGAATAGACGCACAGAAAACCAGTGTTATAAGACGTTTACTCGCAGGTATTTATAACTAAGATTATTACTGAGTATAGCACATATTCAACACCAGTGCATTTAATGAGTACATATTGTAGCTAAAATTTATCGGAGCACTGTAACGTAAATGTAAACATTGTACAAGACTATGTAAATAAAAGCACGTGGCAATGTTGATGTTTACATGTAGTGGAAAGATTTAAACTGGCAGAAAATAGAAATTAATCAGGGCTTTTTTGAGTGCTCACTTATTCCGAATCACCTATAATTAAAGGCATGTTTAGTAAATATATATTGGTTGACCTACTTCAATTCCTTCACATAGTCTAAATAATTTGTTGCGTGGCACAGTCTGACAGTTGATAAGCAAGCAGGTCCTAAGCTTAGAATGGCACCCAAATACGTAGTTACATGACTGACATACCTGCACATCTGCATGGTGAAGTAATAGTGCAGGTCAAGAACATCATACCCGTGGCTTGCTACAACATCTCTTGCATAGATGTTGGCTTCCATTACCTCAAACCGAAGTGTATGTTTAAGGAACTCCACCTGAATTAAATAATATTAGCTTCAATTCAGAACAAAAACCACCTAGTTTATAGTTAATACCCTCTGTAACAAGTAACATTATGATTTAAACCTTAAGACTCAAAAAATAAGACTAAGAGCACCTACAAGATGGGGAACGTTGGCAAATTTGATTGTACAGTTGTCATGGTATGGATGATACATAAAGCTGCCAAATCATCAATTTAACCCATCCTAAAAAGCAAATCCATTGAAATTAAGTTAATTGAAGAGCCTAGTAAATAACTATGTAACAGTTATAGTAACTAAACTGTTCAAAGAACAGTAGAACTTGCATGGAAGAACCACTCAAATATAACACAAATTGAATTCAACATACATATATCCAGAAGCCTATACTGCAAAATTAAAATTTAAAAAATAAGTGATTAATATATTTTTTGTCACAGTTACAAGCAAATGTTTTGCCTATGTTACCTCTATGTATAAAACTAAGTACCCCACTCACTCACTCATCCACACTAAAAATTTAATATCTCTAGGTTCAGAGGTTTGGGCTGTGCTGTCAAATCTTTTTATTGATAGCTTTGTGTAGCTCTGAACAACGTGGTCTTCAGAACGGCTTAAGATGAAGTGGTTTGGGCATGTAAAAATGCTGAAATGTACGAGAGGACAAAACCAGAGTTCCATGATAAAAATCTGCAGGTCAGATGCATTGTGCGCACAATTGCCAAATCTGAAACTCTAGGAATGACCCCTACTGAGTCAGAAACATACCAGAATTGGCTGGGATTCAATCATAAGTTTATCTTGCCATAATATAGAGCGGAACAAGTCATTAAGGGTGCTCTGCAAGAAATTTTTTGTGAAAGATTTTTGGTTATTTTGATACATTTGTATTACGACTTTCGTTACACGAAATATAATTCTTTTCAGACACATAGTTTTATTACTACAGGTTGTTAAAAAGTGGAATTCTTCTATTTGAAAAACTACTAACTTTCAAACAAATTGACTTGAATTGTTGAAATCTGACATAGTACGCAAGCTGCTACTGAGGAATAGAATGAAGTATTAAACAATGCGAAAAAATATATTTTTTCAAAATGTTTTATGACAAAGAAAAATCACACTTTTTTGTTGCCTCGTAAAACTGACAATTTATGTCACAAGCTAACGCAATGTATGTCATTCTATGCACGGTAGTATTATTATTCAAGCGCAGCTTCAAAATTGCAGTTATTACACAAAATACGCAAACTGGGTAGCTTTTTCCTGTATTGTGTTTTGAGCACGCAATAAGCAGCACCTGAAGCATATGCAACCTGCAGTACTCATGGTGACGGTTAGTCTAGGACGCTAGCAAGTGGCTACCCCACCTCCAGGGACTAAGCTCGCCACGGCCCGGTCCCCCATGTAGTCGCCCAGCGTTGCCATACCTAAGGCGATACTTCAAATTACACAACAAGTGTAGTGTGCGTGCAGGTGTTTGTAGACGTCTTGTGGATTTACCTGATTAATATTTACGTATGCATACGTACTATTTATACTATTTATACTGTTATAAAAAGCATTTTTGAAGTTATTTAAAATGGATCGTCCAAAATTTGTTGATCGAAAACTTCGTCAGAAAGGGCGACCTCAAAAAAGGAATAAATGGGTATTTTAAATTTTGTCTGCTACAGAACATTTTCAGAAATTAGAAGGTTTATATTATGCCAGTACATACCAATTGCCTTACGTCCTTTCGTTTGCATTTCTGAAATCAAAGTGTATGCAGTTAACGTATTAACTTTGAATTTAGGAATTTAGAACAGTGTGTGTGTGCACGCATGCGTGGATGAGCTTGTGTGACTAGAAAGCTGAGAATGAGGACTGCGATGATATGAATATTGGTATTCGTGTGGTATCTTTGCTGTTACTGAAATTAGTTCTACAATCACAAGTATGTTATATGGTGCGAAGAAGTAAAGAGTGAAACCGCGCGCTTTTTCCGTTTTCAAACTTTACTGACGACACGAAGCCACTGTTTTGACCTTATAAACACAACGTGTATGGGCAGTCAAAATGCCAAACTGCGCTATTTATTTATTTGCGACTTATTTTTACAGTGGCGAAGTTAAGGTGCAAGCAGACGAAAGTATCGGATATATAACACATTTCCTTTCTGAAAAATTAAAAAAATTTTGTTGTTATACAAAATATTTACTACGGATAAAAGGTTTCAGGTGATATTTTTAAGGCAGGTGAGCAGGTGAGATATAAAAGTTATTTTCGTTTCAGAATGATAATTACTTAAATAATTTAAAAGCAATATAAGGTTTTATAATTTCAAATTTAAGGCTTTGAAAAGACGTAAAATATTTTTTTTGAAAGTCTTAAACCTTTCAAATTATTTTAAGATGTTAGAAAATAATATCATACTAAAATAATTTGAAAGGTTTAGGACATTCAAAAAAATATATTTTACGTCTTTTCAAAGCCGCAAATTTAAATAATGAAGAGGTGGGGGAAACTGGAGATCCACGAGAAAATCCGCCGATTAGCTGCATCGTCCAGCACGATTCCTACATGCAAAAATTCGGTGTCCGACTCAGTCGGGAATCGAACCCGGGTAGCCTTGTTTTGCACAAGAGTTTTTTTAAATGTAGGCAGCACAAATAAAGGGTTTGTGAACTGTCAAATGGGTAAAACAAATTAGAAAATTTTGTATGTGACGTATGTCATTTTTTTTTTGGAGTCAGAAATGTGAAATTTGGAATTTAGATTTCCGAAGGACTTAACCATCTATTTATAATTTGTGCACTTAAAAATTACTATTTACGCACTTATGTAGGTTTCTACTTACTGCAAAGTTCGATTTAGTTTGCATAAACACAAAGTGAGATGTCCGGGTAATCCAACGCTTTGTAGTTACATTACACTTGTCTTTTACATAGGGGCGCTAGTGTTTCTTGCCCTGTGGAGGAAATAAAAATAGCAATGGCGGCAATGTTAGTATGTCCGCCTTGAAGCGCATTTTAATAAATTGATACGCAGTGTTTTTGTAGTATAATATTTATTCTATGAGATATCAAAATGAGAAATATGTCCAAATAAATGTTACTTTAGGTAAGTGTAAAACGGACGCTGAGCTGTTTCCGTCTTTTTAATACGTATACATAGAACTGAAAAGTGTTCTGAGGAATGGATGAAATTAGAATTAATTATACCAGGGAATTAAAAACGCTATGTTATCGTAAACTTAAGTTACATTTTAGACTGCCACTTTGCGTTGAACATTTTAAGTTAAACATCATGTTAAAAAAAGATTGTAACCAGTAAACCAATAAATAAACAGCAGTTTAAATAATTTCGTTGTTTATAAACGTACGAGAAATATTGAGTACTTGTTTCTTGATATTTCTTTTAAGCTAAAGTAGGTTCGCAACCGTTTATATCAGTCCGTTTTTGTTTTTGTTTTAAATATCAGCTACGTAGTTTATATGTTTTTTTTTCGCGGTGTTTATTTTCACAAAATGGTTCCTTATCGTAGGCCATGGTGCCTCCTTCCCTAGCTCCTGCATTAGTACAAAGTTGTGTACTGTCTTTAATGACCTCGGTGCCAATGAGACGTAAAGCCCACTCACCTCACATATTTATTAATAAACTACATACTTTACATGAAAAAGGAATTAAGCATATATGGGAAAACATAATTAAGAAAGTGTGAATACCAATCAATGAACAATTTTACGAATAATATTTAACAACTAGGAAATACAAATAGCTTTTAGACCTCCACCCCTTCTCCCAAACTGGCAGCCTGCAGGGAGGACCAATGCCCCTGTATTTGAGGTGAAAAAGGTAAAAAAAAATTTCTCCCACCATTTTACACCTTTTTTAAAAAAAGGAGAGTCTAGTAGTCCTCCTTCGAGAAAATTTGGATTTAAACAAGCAATAGTAAAATAGTGCTATGTTAACACTTTCGTGGCTGAAAATAGAATTTGCTATTAGTAAAATATAACTCATTTTAAGAAGATATATATATTTTTAAATTTTTACCCTTTAAAGTGGGAAGCCCAGGGTCCTCCCCCCCAAATATTGAAATTTCAGTGTTAAATGATACACAATTTTAGCAGTTTTCGAGCCTAAAAATTAACTGTGCTACTGGGGAAAAATATTAAATTTTTTAGTATGAAATGTTTAAATTGTCCACTGCTTTAAACTAAGGGGGAGGGTCCGGGGGTTTCACCCTAAACATTTTTTGGAATTTTTTGTGCATAAGGTTCTATTTTAACAGTTTTGGGCATAAAAATACACTACTGTACTGGTAAAAATATGACTAACTTTAAATATGATTTTTAAAAGATTCTGGGACTAAAGGGGTAAGGGGTTAGAGCCTCCAATCCCTTCTGGCTACGCCTCTTCATGTATCAGGCAAAATTGATAATGTATTTCGCAGGATTATAAATATAAGTTTAATTTTTTTTTCGTTGTAGGGAAAGTATTATTCTACAAGACATGCCAAATTCCCCTACACATTCAAACAGAAACAACGATAAAAGTGACACCACTGATGAAGATTATGACCCAACAATGGAGTGGACAGATGTAGGATTTGAGGAGGACTAATTTCAGCCTCTTGTCACTGAAGTTCAAAAAAATCCTTTGCCTCTAAGTGAGTTGGTACCAGGCCTTTGTGTAGTCAACCCATTGATTCTTCTCCCTCAGTTAGAAGCTGTGGCGAAACATTCTCTTTTGTGTATAACTGGTTGCCTTAAACTGGTGAAAGAACTGCGCACAGGCCTTCATTGTTTATGGACCTACAAATGTGACATGCGTGACAAAGTGCAATATGTGTCAACTGACAAAAACTTGGATATAAACTCTGCATTTGTATGGGGGACTCTTTCTGCTGGTTTAGGATATTCTCAGCCAGGCTGAAGAATTAATAGGAGTTCTAGATGTACCGATTATGGCAGCACACACTTTTGGGAAACAGGAAGAAAATGTTGAAAAAGTAAGTTACATTATTATTTCACAATTTGTGGAAAAAAATAATTTGCCACCCAGTTTAAACATATTGTTAATTAAGATTGTACTAGTTGACTGTTACGTATGAAATGTCATGCATGCGGGTTTGCAAAATATTATTTGTAAGAAAATATATAAATTTAAAAATTCATAAAATATCTGTTAACTTAGCTTGTGTAACTTATACTAGTTGCATTCAACTTACAAAGTAGTTCCGTTTGGCACCTTAAAGGTCCTAAATTGAAAATAAGTTTTTCCTTCATCTAGAGGTGCTATTTCTGCAACATTTTTAAATTTAGTCATACGTTTTTATGAATTTGTATGAAGAGAGTGAGTAATGTATGTAGAGATATTTTACTTTAAATAGAAAATAAGCTTATAGTAGTACGAAATTAAAAAAAAAATTATTTTCTAATTGTTTAAAATTGGTGGGCTAGTAAATGTTACTTATATCATTAATTAATTTTGTATTATATTCATTATTTCAATAATATACTGTACATGCTTCCACATGGCACGCACATGCACAGTAAATACCGAGCTGCTCTTGTGACAGTATGAACAAGCCACAAAAAAGACATAGTTCTTTGTCTCTGTCTCTTTCTAACCTACATGTATGGTAGGGTAGGAGAGCTACCAAGCCATTCGCAACACAACCATAGCAACGAGACAGATTTACACAAGCAACATGACTTGAAAAAATTCAGTCCGATAGTTAAACATATATCTGAGTCAAAAGCATATTTTGAAAGATAAATAGCATAAATTAAGAAACAACACTATACAAAACTGAATTAAATATATTACGCATAAAATCTCTAAAAGTTAGCTCAGTGCTACAGCACGAGAGCACTGCCTTATACACAGACACTGGCAATGCTAATTTCAAAACTGAATTGGATTGGTAAATATTGACTCAAGTATTTTTCTAAGTCACAGCAATTCCCCAAAGAAATTTCTGACATTTTTTCGCATTCAATCAACATTTAATGTATGGCTACCACTACTTTGAATTTTAACACAAAATTAGAAATGTAACTACTGTACATGCAAACCTCATAATTATTGTCAATGGAACTCCCATTATTGTGTAAGGGTTTCTTAAACATCCGTTTTAAAATGCAGATAAAGCACAATTTTAAACTTTATATTGCAAAAAATTAAAAATTTAAATTCTAATTGTACCCTTGTTTCACATTTTTCTGGCATATTTATACTTACCCAGTAAAATATCACAAAAATACAAAATACACAGCATTGAATGTATAGAAAACAGTGTTTGACTATTTGAATGCCCTTAAGTGTAAACAAAATACATGTACAGCATACCTGTTTAATAAGAAATCCGCCATAACAATTTTGAGAAATAGGCAACGCAGTTGTCCAAATAAAGAGAGTCTGTTGTGGCAAGTTCTGGTTTAAAAACTTCATCAATTTCAAGAGGTTCTCTTTATACATACATACTCCATTCGGGCCCCACCTACAAAAAAATATGAGTTGTAAAAAATACATTCAACAAACTTTTAAAATTTTAACTTATATAATGAAAAATGAAGTACAGTATTAATAAAGAACTGTTTTCTTACATAAATTCTTATTTCAAAAATATATTAAAACATAAAATAGTTTACACATTTGCAATTGAAGGAATTGGATAAGTTAGTAAAGTAACGATACTTCAAAAACCACATTCAGTTAAGGATGTACTTGGAAACCCAACAATAATAAAACAAAGTAACCAAAAGACATTTCTCAAAGTAGACCATAATGAAGAAACAGAATGTACACACTTATTTACTGGAAATATAAGTTGCAAAACGAAATGTACGCAACGGTGACTGTAATGATATGTGAAACAGCATACACATCAATACGTGTTAAATATTTCTTTGAAAGGTTATATACTGCTAACATATATTTAAAAAAAAAATAGTTTATAATTATTACCTTTAGGGATGTTGCTTCCCAAAGTAAGCATTCTAAAGAATATAAAACCACATATTAATGAAATACAAAACTGTATACATACAAAAAATTACATAAAATTTCACTACCACACATAAAAAAGAATTCCTTATTACAAATTCCTCTCATTACCACATATACACAAGGCTATATGCAAACATTTGCACATATGCACACACATTTGCCAATACATTTATACAATCATGTACACACAAACATGTAAATAACCATACTAAGGCATGCACACACAAATAACTGGGAGGAAAATTTTTCCGAAGCCAGTGGCGACTATATGCATAAGCGAACCGGGCAACCACACAGGGCCCCACACACAAAAGGGCCCCGAGCCGACAGTCCCATAGCTGCATTGTAGTTATATAAAGGAGTGGCAGAAATAAATCCTTAACTCTTTTGTTGTGGAATAAAAAATTTTTTATTGTGCCAAGATAGTGTAAAAATTATAAAAAAAACCTATTTTTTTGTAAATAGTTTATTTTTGGTTATTTTTAAGCGAGAAAACAACGTATCTACGGTTTACACAGTCATTTAATTCGATGTTTGACTAAAGTCGCACGTCGCAGTTTTGAAATATTTTGTATATTCGACTATAGTCAAATGTTGCAGCGAAGGAGTTAAGTCTGCCCACATGCTAACTGACGGTTATTTTTAAAACAATACTTTCTTGAAGCAGTTAAAATATTGCTACATTATTTATTTCACTTTTGACAGCACTAACACACAAACTTCTGTATTTTGTTAACTTTGAATACTATGCTATCCTTTGTTTATGCTGCTGCAGAATTCATTAAATGTTTGCTGAATGACATGTAAACATCAGTATATTTTATTTTTTCACATTCACTGCTCGCATTCACTAACGTAGCAGTGCAACGTACTGCATTTTGTCACCAACTGGAGGAGGCAGAGGGGGTTGTAATTGGGACACGAAGAACTACAGGTTACCGAACACGCGCAGTAAACAGTTCTGATGCAAAACAGTACTTGGGCGCCACCTGGTCTGTGCCCAGCCAGGAAGGTGTTTGCCTATCTCAGGGTGTGATGGTTCAGTGGCGTGCCTCTCCTTCCTCCGGCGAGACGATCTGGCAATGTAAATACTGCCGAGGACTTCCGACGCGGGGTGGACTCTTGACGGAAAACACCTGAGGACACAATTCAAGCGATGTGCCTCACGACCCTTTCCCTAGGACCTATACAAGGCCAGCTCCTACCACGCAGATAGATATGTGTACCCTGACTAAGCAGGTATCACACGATTTATCTGCTTGAACGAAACTGACGACACACTATGTACAGTACATAGAAGTAAAACAGTTTAAGGGCGCAGTCTACCGCAATTTTCATCGCCATTTTTTTATTGGTACCAGATATTTTTTTTTATTATTTTAGGCACAAAATGTAACTAAATTTGGCTCTAATGAAATTTTTTTATCTCTCATAGTTTTCGCATAATGGCTTTTTTAGTCATATTTTGCATGTTTCCGTTTTAACGACCACACTAAAACCAACTGATATACCAAACTGAAAAAAATCTCAGTGGATAAAGACATTGCAGACTACAATGACATGCTCATAAAATTAAAGAATAAAAATTATTTGAATTTTAAAAAAATGCTGAAACTAAAAATAAAAAATTTAAAATTGCAAATTTTTTTTAAAAATACATATAATTTTAACAAGCCATTAAGCGAAAACTATGAGAGATACAAAAATTTCATAAGAGCCAAGTTTAGTCACATTTTGTGTCTAAAATAAGAAAAAAAATATGTAGTACAAATAAAAAATTAAATAATGATGATAAAAATTGCGGTAGACTGCGCCCTTAACGGCACACGTACGTTCTTCCCGTCAGAACTCCCTTCGTTATCGCAGACGCTCTCCCCTTCCAGAAGGGCTGGGGATGGAGAACACTTTGGAGGGGGCAAGACTGGGCTGAAATTCAAGGTCAGTGACCTGGTATGACAACAATTTCATGTAACAATGCACTAACTAGCGCATATGTTTATTAACAGTTTATCTGTGCCTGATTTGGACGCACACTGATTTAACAAATAGTTATGACATTCTAGACAGTGTGTATTCTATGGTATACAAAAAGTTGTTGCGTTTGGCTCTCCGGCATAGAATATATAAGTGGCAACAGAAGTGACAAAAAACCTTACTCATTTTTGTTACCGTACCAGCTCTCAGGGTGTACAAGAATATAAACACTACCACATGGATTAGAGACACTGATTTATGCAACTACTTGTATTGCTTGAGATACCGTAATTAGTTTGGGTATTAACATAATATTTATAAATAATAAACATGGTGATTCGAGGCTCAACAAGAGATCATAATTAGCTCTATTAGAAGCTACATAATGAAGCTTTTTAACCGTTGTTATTGTATCAGCACTCGGGACGTACAGAAAAGTAAACAAAGCCATATGGAACTCAAGACATTTGTTTAAACAACTGCTTGTATTTCAAGAAATACTGTAACTTGTTTGTATCTCATTTACATATTTATAAATGGTAAACGTGACATTACTTACATGCAAATTTCCACCCAGATAGTAAAATAGGTCCTGCTAAACTGCAGTCTAACCAAACTTCTACAAACTCCGACACCATGACAATCCATAGACAAAACTAGTATGATAATAAAGTTTTGTCGCTGCTATTCACGGCCATAGAGGAACAGGTCTGGACACTGGAGTTGGAAATTGACTCTGTTATGACTGATTGGCGCCACTGGCATTCTGGGTTTTTTTTTAACATTGCGTAAAAGGGACTAGAAGGAGCAAACTCGTGTCGGAGCTGCTAGCACGACACTATACTGCAATGATAAAACAACACTTCATTGATAGTGGCGCTTTCAGTCATAACGGGGTCAACTCAATAGCATTGGTAGATAGGCGAGTGTCCAGACCTGTAATTCTACGACCGTGCTTCTGTTACTATGTACTTATTTATTCTGTGCCTCCGGTGTGATTTTATGTATCAAAAGTTGAATTCGTAACAACATGTAGGCTACGTCTCTTTAAATTATACAACAACATTCCATATTAACTTTTATGTGCACAGAATTTTGTTATTGTTACATCCAGTATGGTATATTTATTTTCATTTCTACTTTTCATAATTTGCCACATTATATGAAACGTGTTACTTATATACTGAAATAGAAAATGTTCAAATCTTCACATAAAAGTACACATACACACATAAATTTTGTTTAATATACTTGGTTGCAAATGTTATTCAAACAATCATTGCCCACTGCATTGCAAGATAAATGTCTGCCTCTGTCAGAGGTATAGGATTAATTTATAATATGCAGAATATTAACATAGCCCCAAAACTGATGTATTTCAACAGCCTATAACAGTAGGAAATAAATCATTTGTCATTGGAATGTTATGTGACCAACGTTAAGTACTATGCTGATAACTCATCTTACGTTCCACAATAGTGTTAAAAGATATACTATAAGGCTCCAGATACAATAATGATGTTCTTATTGAGAAGAGAAGGTCCTGTATGTTACATGCTTTTTTGACTCGTCAAATTACACCGAAGTTTCACTTCTTGCACAAATGCACACATAGTGAGAAATTCAAATATACTTAATAAATATCCAATACTGAACTATCATAAAATCTCATTATAAAGAGTATGGCTTGTAACACACCTTCACTATAACAACAACTTTTATGGACACAATCTCTATATTACATCTCTGGACATACAGTAACACAAATCTAGTTTGACGACAGTTTTTGTGGCAATTTACAGTTGACGTTGCAATGAGGTTCCACTTGTATATACAGTAGTTCGAAAAAATATATATACAATAGAAAATTAAGATACAATTACAGACA
Source organism: Medauroidea extradentata (assembly GCA_003012365.1). Taxonomy (NCBI): domain Eukaryota; kingdom Metazoa; phylum Arthropoda; class Insecta; order Phasmatodea; family Phasmatidae; genus Medauroidea; species Medauroidea extradentata. The sequence continues at coordinate 12,272 of PNEQ01028283.1, forward strand.
AGATAGTTAACAGAATATACTTCAGAACTAGATTTTCTATGAAAACAAATTGTTAACTATTTTACTGGATTCTCATGTTAACAAATTTATGACCCTGACTTTTACAGAAATTTATTTCCTGTTGTTGCAGGAATTTGTAATTTTTTCTTTACCTTTTAAACCCACTTTTAGGTCGCAACAACACTGACAAAAAGATATTCATAAAAACCAGCTTACAAAAATAAACAATTTATCATTAATACATACCTTGACAAATCCCAAAGACAAGAGTTCATGACGATTACATCCACTGGCGAGTTCTTCCCTTCCTTTACAGATTTTATCACGTCTTCAACAGTCTTGCAGTAAGCCCGTGTGATGAAATAAAATTCCAAGCACACACTTCCATTCTAGAAAAAACAAGTTTAACTAAGTAGGTATTTTGTAAGATTTTTATATTGCAAGAAAAGGTGTACTAAATAATTTATCCATATTTTTTTACCTATTTAAAGAATGTAGATGAGTGTTAATGTTGGGGAAAGAATCTACTTGGTTTGCTTTATTTCAAGTGACATTTATTCCACTCTTGAGTCACATTAGTAATAAATTTACTTCAATTTAATGACTGTGTTTCAATGTTTACTGACTTGTATAGTTTTTGTTGGGTAATCAGTAGTGTCTTGTAGCAATTAAAATACCAGTTATGTCATAACAAATAATTGAAGAATAAATTAATATAATTTCAGTTTGCAGCTGAACAGTTTCCTATTAGAAAATTTCAGTTAGCTGGTGTGATTAGAGAGAGAGAGAGAGTACAATTTAGTTAGAGTGAGAAAAAGAAATGTAAGGACAAGAATTCTAGATATCCTGGTATGGTAGCTAAGGCTCCAAATACACGATGCCCAAAACATTGCAGATTTCATACCCATTTTCTATTACCGTAGAGAAAAGGGTTACTAAAACAGAGAATGGTATGAAAACTGTTACGGTTTTGGGCATAGTGTACTTAAGGCCTAATGAGCGTTGGTAGAGAACCCCAAGTTACTTTTAAGCCTGGTACACACTATCCATAATTCAGTGTAGAATTCGGTACCAAATTCAGTGCAAGTAGCACTGCGCTAGTATGTACCGCAACTACGCTGGTTCCAGACAGAATTCCGTACTTAATTCCACAGATAGAGACAATCCTATTTTTCAACGTAGTGCATGTTCACACACATGAGCAATCCACAGTTTCAGCCACAGCGCATGTGAAGTACGCAAGTAAGCTAGCCAACATGCTTTGTATAGAAATCCAAATTCTTGTGTCCTACTGAACAAAACAACAATCAGAGTTTACAAACCCTAAACAATACAAGACAGTTTCACTTATTCGGCAATTCCACATGTCTTGTATTGTGAAATAGTTTTCGGGAATTTTACAATTACACTTTACGGAATATAGCAACTAACATTACAAAAATATTTTTCTTCTTTATGTAACGAAACATGTGAATAAACAAAGATAGTGTGTACACAACACACACAGAAGTTTTGCTACATAATTCTGGTATAAAATCCCTATCGAAATTCATAAACACAATTAAGTAAATAATTCAGTAGAGAATTAAGGATAGTGTGTACCGGACTTTAACTTGCTACTATGGCAGTGCATTTGTAACTCTGCTGTATAGTCACAGTGTACGTATGCCTGATTTTGACATTTCTCTTCTGAGAAACATGTTCAACTTCCTGGAAAAGTTTGGTGTCTACAGGCCTGCTTAAAGACACTTTTAAAAGGTCAACACAATGGAACTGATAAGATGTATTTCTCAGAAGAGAAATGTCAAAATCAAGCAAACCTACACTGTACAATCTAGCTCTTGTGGTAATGTAATGTAAAGCCTAGTACACATGATTATTGGTTTTAACCAAGAAGGTGTACACCTTGTTAAATGTTACTTGCATCGTGTGACTGGCCGACTTGTATGTAAGTAGTAGGCATGCAACGTCTTGCATTTTAGCTAGAACCATTTAGAGGCGGTTCTAATTTTCATGCACCTTCTTTGTAAGTCTCTTCTTTATATTTTTATTTGACACATTTATGTATGTTAATTATTCCTGATATTGTTTATTTGAGAGTAGAAAACTAACTGAAGCCTTGTATTGTACAACCCACAAAAAAGGTACCCTCATCTTCTGAATATTTTGGCATATAGACACATTCAAGGAAGCATGCAAGCAAGCATATGTGCATGGTACGTTCTCGGGTCTTGTATACACATGACGTATACACCTCCTTGATCACCTTTTGTTAAAAACCATATATCTGTGTATACTCTGCATAATTATGTCTCGTCTTTTATCCTCAGTCCAAGCAATGGCAGTAACAGGTAAGACATGCAGCATGGTAGGTACCCCACATTGCCATCCTTTATTAATAGGTACAAATGTCGCACATAAAAGCACTGATGGTCTACCTTCTAGAAACTCTTTTAGAGTTTAACTTACTTCTGACAAAATGAGCTGTGAAAGAGACCATCTAAATTGTGGGATGCTTTGGCTTCTCTACCCGTAGAAACATACAGTACTATTAGTCGAAGACTGTCTTTAAATGATTTTTTGCTAAAATTTCCTACTGCAGAATCTGCAAGGCACAACAATCCACCAAGATGTTGAGAGCTGTATCTTTGGTTTGCTACAACAAACACATGTTATCAAGTTAAAGGAAAACTTTGTTGTACTTCTGTTTTGAATGTACGCAACAACTCCGAGTGAGCTTGCTCAACCTATATTTTTGTCTGGAATTGTATCGAATGGAGACTTGTTAACCAGAGACAAAAAGATTTTGGTTTCTTTATCTGTTTTTTTCTACATGTCAAGCTACCACATATGCTTTGCAACAAGTGATGTGGTGGAATGGTCTCATCTAACACTGCAACAAGTGAGTAAAGTGTACAGCTTGTAACATTACATCTTGTGCAACAACAGGTGCTGATGTGCAACCTAAAACATTTCTTCCAATGCCCTTACCAAGGAGACAAAGGCAAATGGAATTTTTAACTGTATACATCAGCGAAGAGGAACACTCACACACTACTGATAGAATCACAGCTTCAAGATTCTAAGTCAATGAGGGAGCCACTCAAAGATAACAGACAGTTGATTGAAAAAGGGGCAAACAAATTCAACAATGCAATTTAGAAATAGATTTAACAGAAAATGTTTCTTTTGTTAGGCACAGTTGTATGTATCACTGTAAATTAATACATGAGTGTTAAATTTGTGTGTAAAAGATGATTGACACTGAAGGGAAAAAGACGAGATTCATTTGGCTGAAAATACAGCTTTTTATAAAATACTAATATGACTTACCAATACAAATAAAATTAATAAAAGATATTTTGTAGTCAGGACTGTGCCTAGTGTAATTAAGTTCCTATGGTTAAGTTCTTCTTAGATTAATCAAGAAGCCCTCTGAAGAAAGCCACAAAAATAATTAACCTATAAACAATACCAAAATGTTCTAATCAGAATAACAGACTGAACAAACATTGCTCTAAAGCACAAACTGAACTGAAAATCACATCTCTAATGAACACACATTCTAAACCTGGAACACACAAGAATAATAAAATAAAAATAAAGAGTTAGGTGAAAAACAATATCTTACACCAAATCAAACTGAGTTGGCAGAAAGGTTCACAAAGTAACTATACACAGCTAGGTATTTTGTTATGCCGCTACAAAATTTTAGCACGAGTTCCTGCAGTATATAGAGTTTTTTATTTTAAAAATAACTTTGGTTTAAGATGAGCAAAATGCTGATGTTTTATGGAAAATGTCTCGCAGTGCAAAAAAAAAATTTTAAATACAATATCCCCATAATCACATCTAAACAGCAATAGGTCTACTGATAGTTGTGAACATGATGGACAATTGCAAGTTCAACAAATGGGAAGAAGGTGATATACACTTGTAAGTACACAATAGGGCCTATTTGGTGATTTGAATATATGCTTAAAAAGGCACATTGTGTGAGGTTGCGAAAGTACCTTTGCATATTCAGCTTAGGTAGCAATAAATAAATACCTTTAATTTGCTGTCCATGTTTTACACTACATCCACCTGAATTCACCCAGTTAAATTTTTTTTAAACAAAAAAAAAGATAGACCTTACTAGTACTCAAATACAACAGACATATTTATTTTGAGCTTGTTTCATCTCATCACATTCGTAGTTCCTACAACGCCCATGGAAAAAAAATGCATGTTTATTCGGCATGCCAAAAAGCAATTTACAACAAAAATTTTTTAATGGGCTCTCATCGACTGCGAGATTTTAGATATGGTTATATATACATTTACACAAGTAATAGAAACTTGAGATGGAATATACCACTGCTGAACTATTCCAGCAGGTACCTAGAGTGATTTGTTTATTAAGTTTACTCATAAAAATTGTGAGCAAAAACACAGTTCGTAAATTTTTTGGATTAAAACTGACAACAATTGTTTTGCTGGATTGCTCAAAATTAACAAATAATTTGAATTGTTGCATTTGGTACTAACAGTTTTACTTAAAATTCAAATTAACTTCAAAAATTGTGTGTTCCATCACAGAATTACATGTTGTTTCATGTATTGGTTAGAACCATAGGCCTACCATGATTTATGAATAGTACTTATTCTAAGGATGATGCTCAAGAAACTGCATAATTTTATACACTCCAAAGCCAAATAACTTAAATGCTTAAAACAATGACAATATTGTATTTCTTTTCTACCACCAACCTCTACTAAATCCCATACGGAAATAAGCAATCAAGTACTTCAGAGTACCTATATTACACAGCGAAGTTCCAGGCTCCACTGGGTGTTTTTGTTTAAATTTGCAATTTACCTCAGTTCTCCTTACCACTTGAGGGAATATTACATTACATGTTCGATTTCCTCTATAACTTCTTGTGAATTTCTACTTCATGTACATGTAACTTGCTTACCTTACATTTAAGGGAATTATAACCAATTTTTAACAATATAAGCACACACACATGGAGAGTAAAAGACTATTATTATTTGCATATTTAAACTCTTTCACAGCCTGTAAAACTTATTTCTGGCAATGCTTACCATCACATATTTATGACTGCAATACATTTTTAATATTGTATTTCTTAAATTAAAGTCCCTAAAATATCATTGTCTATAATATAAATTAATCATCAAATAAAACTCACGTTAACTTAAATTTTTGCTCTTCTTAGCTTTTCGCTGGTTGGCATTAGTCTTGTTTTAAATGTAAACATATGGTATGAAGTCCGTTACTTTGTGGTTTTGAGCTTGACAAAATAATTACTATAAAAGGTAGATAATGCAATTTGTTTGCTGTGTTTATATGACAGTGTACAACAAAAAGAAATAAAAAGTGAAGTAAAAATTCAGTGTAGCCTGTAGCATTAACTCATAAAAAAAATAAAATAAAATAAAACTACAGTATTTTATTATTTTTATAGCCATTGAAGTTTATACAGACATATATTCAAAAATTTATTCAACATCTTGCATATTCAATAGTTAGAACTAGTACATATTAAGATACCGAATGATTTTTAAAATGTTTGTCCTTGCCTAGTATTAAACCCATGCTAACCTATTGTAAATAAATTAATAGTTGAAAATCTGTAATATAATCCCATATAAGCTGCTAAAACCTTCAACTGTCATTTTTTGAAACCAGACAGACTCACTGCTTATTGCAGGCAATGCAATTACCAGATCATCTACAACAATTAAACAAATTTTACATAAAATTTCACTCCTTCCACTTCATTTCATACATTTTCTTCAACCACCCAGAAACTTGAACCAAAAAAATTTTACACATATTTTACTTTTCAAATTCCTACTTTTTTTAACTTAGTGCAGAAGTTCGTGAATAGTTTTTTAAGGAATTGCTTAAAACATTTTGTTGCAAATAACCGTTCAGTGCTGCCAAGTAACACTTTAAACTGTATTTTTCTCGCACCTGCTCACTTGGTATACACTGGCCTTGAGACTGTCAAACTTGCCTAGCACAGCTAAAGTAAAGGGCAGGAGTGCCAGAGAGTGAAAAGGATGAGAAATGAAGGATGGGGTTTTATCTGCCATATAGCCAGCTAATGGGAGCACCTGGAGATAGTTACAAGAAAAGAAATATAACATTGAACACCAGCAAATGGCCATGCGGAGACAAGGGTCACATTGGGAACAGCAGCAATGTCAGAATTTTGCACAAGAATAACACGGAACTTCAGTTATTCCAACACCACAGCTGAATTTTTAACCCTACATTTACAAACCACAAATCAACGTAAAGTACACAATCATGGCCATAGTTTCTTTGTAGTATAAATCCATACAAGCCTGAATTTATTATAATTTAAGTTTGCAACATTGCATAAAAGGGAACATTATGTATTCAAACATTTTTGAAAATGTGAAGAGAAATAGGTCGATAGTTTGTGATTTTACATTCATCCCCCTGTTTACAACAGTTAAAACGTTTGAAACTTTTAATTCATTTGGGAAACACCACCATTCATGAATGATTGGTTTACCTATTAGAAATTCTTTAGGTTAACACATATTTTATGTAATTTTTTAATAATTTTGCAGGTACTTTCTCGAAACCTGTCGAATTTGTTTCATTCAATTTTTTAATGGATTGAAGTAGGTTACTTCATTGTCATCCACAGGGAAGAGTGCATTGATGTGGTTGAATATTTCTTACATAAATAGGAGCTATTAACTGGAGCATATATACAGAATGTCCCACAAGTCTGGTCTCATAGAACAAGTCACATTCCGCATGTACAAAGCAAATTGTGACCATACATTAAATAATTTTCCGTCATAATGGCACAGAGAGGTGAACACACTGCCACCGTCGTACTACAACACACTGCATATTTAACCCAGTTATATTTCCCTAACGAGATTGGACTTATGGAGCTTCCTGTGTGTGGGTTAATTTTTTTAAAAGTTTCTCTGCAACACTTGCAAAAGAGTTATTTATATACTTGGATGTGTATTTAGGATTAAATACCACATTATCATGTGTGTCAAGAATTTTTAATTCCTTGGAGACATATTTTCTCTGTCACTTTCTGTACCGACAATTACGATTCTGTTTAGCAAGTTTTATAACTTTTTTTTATATATTTGTTCATAATTTTACAGTAATTTTTCAGTTCAGAAGATTTTTTATCACGATACTAGATTTTTTAGGTATTGCCTTAAATTTTTATTTTTGATTCAATCAGTCTTGGGATGGCCCACTTTTGTCTTTCACTAGATATTTTATTTTAGGAAAGCATTCCTCAAATTAATGTAATGATTTACTGACTGATACTTTTGTTTATATTTATTTTTCAAGTATCTTACAAAAAACAGTCTATTCAAAAAATTTGGCTCAAGTAAGCATACACAATCAAAATCTTTAAAAACAATATCAATTTATATGCTACAATACTACTGCCACACACACAGTAATTCCTATACTGTAAAAACTTGATACAGTATTATCTTACCTTAAACTGTCTATGTTCTTGGAAATCCCTTCCACGTGTCAGACAGCTGCCATTTAAAAGCTTGTCCCCCATAAACGATGGCTCTAGCTGAGATAAAAATTACTCAAGTTGTATTCACATTGTCAAATACACAAAACAAAAACAAAAATTTAAAGTAATCTTAATTACGTCCTTACCTTTGATTTTAGGTCTGAGGATCGCAAGAATGCATTTGATTTTATTAAACAAACCAAATCTTTGTAAAGTGCACGAATATCTGAAAAATGTACAAAACTCATTGCAAAATATAAACAACAAATACTTTTACTATTAATGAAGAACAGAAACTACAACTTTTTTAATGATACTGCAGCTATATGTATCCTTTTAATAGCTACATTTAAATAATAAAAGATCAATAGATAGGCTTGTAAATTGTTAATTACAGAAATTGCTGTTAATTTTACTACAAAAAAACTTATTTATAATAATCAAAGGTAGACTGATCCGTTTACATTTTATGCAAGAAAATACTACCAATTTCTAATTATTCTTAAAAAAAAAAAAAAACTTGTTTAGGACTGACACCACAAACGTAAGTTCTCATTGTTCTGTCTTTCCAGATATTCAAAATTTGCAGCCATGTAATTGCAATAAAACTATAATAACCAACCAATCCTTTGCAGTTCTTACTGTGAACATTATACACAGCCTCTGTCACCTCACAACAAAAACTAACTAATAAAACTCTAATACACGTATAACAGAAGCACTTAAGGCCATGAACCATCATTTCTACTGCTGTCACAATAATTATATTTTTACTCCTCAACGAGGGTAGATATTGAAAACCTGTTGCACAGTTTTGTTATAAATTATTTTTACTATGTTGTCTAATTTTTTGTACACAAAAATTATATAGATATGGCTAATAAATTAGTTAACATAGTATACAGTGATTTTAATAAAACTGTGCAAAAGTTTTTCGACACATACTCTCATACAGAATTTAAAATATAATTATCGTAAAAGCAGTAGAAATGATGGATCATGGCCTCCAGGTAATTTTCTAGATTTACTGATTTTACTTTTGTTTATTTGTAGTCAATTTTAATGAATTTATTTTGAAATTCAGAGCCAGTAGTGATATAAAGCATTACTTAACAGAATTTTTTAAGCTTAACAGAGTGAACTGTTAGCTATATTTACTGACATAATAATGAAATAATTAGTTTATCTCCAATTACGATTACACAGAATAAAACAGTAAATATACGGTACTGGTAACTATATAAACAAATACAATCATAAATAACTGTTAATGCATTCCCTACTTCCTACTTTATATATATATTTTTTTTTTTTTTTTTTTTTTTTTTTTTTTTTTTTTTTTTTTTTTTTTTTTTTTTTAATAATTAGCGTAGGTTATATGTTACAGAGAAATTTTATTAAGAAAACTATTTTAAGGAAACTTCACCCTTAACCTGAAGCTACAAAACCAATACTGTAGCTCGACTGCAACAAATCAAAATTTTCAACCACAAGGAAGTGTTTGCAAGAAAACAATAATACTAATCAACCCTGTCTCAAAGACAGACAGAACTAAAGATGATATGATCCCAAACATTAATTTTAGCACATTCATTACATACTTAGAAACAAGAAGTCATCAGCATAACTAATGAGCCTACTTTCTTCAATGTTGCAAATTAAACCAAAAGCATGAATGATAAATATTCACAGGAGAACATTTGTGTACAATCTGTGTAGTAATACCTGGAATATGACTTAGAATCTGTATTTATTAATATCGTGCTACCTTCCAACAACAATAAACTGTACTAAATCAAAGTTTGAATGATAAATTGTCAAAGTTGGAGACAATAGGTTTTGCTGTACCAGAAATACGACATAGAATCCATATTTATTTATGTCCTGCTATCTTCCAATATGGTGGACCTACAACTATGAACTAAACTTAAAATAAAATTGGGATAGTACACGGTTAAATAATAAAATTTGGTTACATTGGGGATAGAAATTCTTAAAATATAACAAAATCTTCATTCAAACAAAAGTTAGGTTCCATAATTACAGGAACCTTACTAGAGGATGATGAACTGCCGCAACATAAAATTTGTTTAGGTACATAAATCCAGCTGACTAGCTAGGCTTCCATGCAGGAGCCGTATCTCAATCACAAAAACACAGGAATCCAACTCAGAAGCCAAGATAGCCAGCTAGACAATGGCTGTGAATGCCTGCAAAATTCTATTATAACAGTGCATTCACTTTTCAAATATTTAAAAAACATACCTATTTATTCATGTTGAGGCAGCTTACTAAATGATGGACCCACATTTAATTATAAAAATATTCAAGAGTGAATGATAATCTAACAATAAAATTTGGTTGCAATCTATTTAATAGTTCTTATAGTATAACTTAATTTAGTCTTGTGGTATCTTCCAAAATGGTAGACACACAATACAACAATATACTATCCCACGTTTAACGCTTACCTATATAATGAACAATAAAAATATCAAAAATGATTTAAATCAGATAACATGGGCGTCTCTTGTCTCCTGTTGGTCGTCCACTGTTCACTGTTTTTTATCTATTTCCATATTTTTTTCATTTTAGGAATCTGGTTCTATTTGTGTATGGATGTTGTGTCAATAATCAACTGAATTCTACCATTAGAATTTTTTTGTCTAATATACATAAAAAATAAATAATTAAAAAACTGACAGTAATCCTCTGGGATTGCTTTTTCATGTTTTCTTTGTCTGTTTTTTTTTTTTGTTCTTTTTGTACTTTGTCATTCAACACAAGTTTGATCAGCAAAACATGAGCAATGGCGTATGTCCACAAACCAATAAATTCTAATTGTAAACACCCATTGCAACAAACATTTAAAAATCTCAACTGAGATATTATATCAAAACAATCTTCCAAATGTTATATTACAAACTACAGTCTCTTAAATTCACATCTGAATAAAACCAATTTTACGTAAAGCAGACAAGGATGCAGTAGATACTTAGCAACAGGGCATTGTAGATGTCATACACACAAATGTCGACAACTACTTGTCCAATAAGTGTGTAGCAAACACTTTATTTACCTTACACTATTCCTTCAATTCAGTTTTTATTACCAGTGTTCCATGCAGTATCACTATTTGTGATTTAACTGATATTACTGTCACTTTCACCAAATGCCACTACTGTTTTCCAGCAAGTTTATATTTAGGCCTACACTATTGTTAGTGATGTCCAGCAAACTTCCTTTTTTTTTCAGCACATTTCCTTCACATGTTTGCACTACTTTTCCCAGTTTTCCTTAGAAAATGCTTTTCACTGCAGAGTCAATACGTGCCACAGTATTGAGTGATCACCCTTAATTAAAGGGCTTTCTTTTAGGAAATATTACGATGATTCCTGAGTCCAGGTTGGGTTATGGGGTATCTAGAGGGTTTCTTCTTGGTTTTCCCGAGGTCTCGAGGATCTCGGCTAGGGTGATTAATGCCGGCGCATTCACTTTCCTCTTCGGACCTCCCACTCCACTGGCCATAGAGGGGTAGGCCCGGGAGGGGAGGGGGCGTTCTGGTTCCGTGGACTGGCGGTAAGGGCGCGCGCGTCGGCAAGTCGAGCTGGCAGCCGCTCGAGCAAGAGAACTCACTCTTGTGTCGGGTGTGGACGAGGAAGGGTCTAGGAGGGGAAGCCCTCCTCATTATGGAAATGGTGGATTAACGAGTGCTGCCGGATGGTAACCAGGACTTCCTGTGGGCTCTCTGCATCGATTGGCAATGTGGGCAAGAGCAATACCAAGGGACATTGCGGCTTGTGTGGTGAGTCCGCTTAAGTGACGGCGTAACATCGAGATATGGGTGAGTCTCCCCCGATTGTTTCTGTGCCGGCGCATTTATCGCCTTGAAAGTCCACCGAACTTGGGCAAATGGCAAACATTTAGCTTCCCTTTATGTCAAGCGGGGCCGTTAGCGAGACCGGGAGAGCCGAGTAACGGCAAAATACTAAGGTGCCTGGATTTGCGCAGCCGATGAGTTGGTGAAAATTTAATGTCACACTCGGACAAGGAGATTATCTTCTAACCTTTTGATTTCCCGAAAACTGCTGGAGACTAAATGTGTATGAATGTTATGAGTGTAGTTAAGGTTTTGTGGCGGAAAACTCAATGTGTATGACTGTAATTATAATAAGCATCAGGCTCTTTATTGTTTTTTGTGGTGGTCATTCGACGATTTAATAGTGTGTAAATTTGAACTGTGCGCATTTTGCACGAAGCCCAAATGGATGTATGCATTGCATTGTAAAGTCTTATAAATTTGAAAAGTACCTGAATATATTGGTGATTAGTGATTTTGCCCGAGTTTTCTTTGTTCAAGAGTACTGTTGACAAACCTTACCCTTGCAGCCTACATCTATAAGAATAGGTAGGCGTTTTGCTGAGTCTTGCCCTGTTTGTGCGAGCTTATCCGTGGGGTTAAGCCTTCTGAGTGTTTGTTTATTAAGGCCTTCAGCCCGATAGAGAGTATAATGGGCCATTTAACGGCTCAGTATCATATGACAATTAAGTTACATTGTTATAAGCTACACAAGATTTCACCAAATTCCAACTACATACATTCAATGAGATTGAGATCACAATCTTACATTTGTGTGAACATTTGTGCGGAAATTGCTGTCAATGAGATATGCAACTTAAATTATTTCTAGGACTTCCTATTTCCTCTTCTTTTCAGAAAATGCAATATTTTAACATGGTAGCCAGTACTTGAAAGTATGTACAGTTTATTAAGTGGGAGGTTGTTATCTTGAAGAGAATTATACATATGTGACTAGTGAGTTCAATATTAGCTGCATTTCACACCACTTCGTAAATATTTCAGCACTCATTTCAATGTGGAAGTCTCAGATTTTGTTCCATTTCAAAATTAATAACACTCCGTCAATAAAACCTACTTCCTTTCCATCATGTACTATAAACCACCTTTGTCCAGCTCTATTAATTTTGTATATACCAGGAACCTCTTCATGCTGCGAACATTTACTAACAGAGTTTAGAAGAATACATATTTCACCAAGAAACACCACAGGAAGCTCTCCGTCACCATGTACATACATCATTTTCCCACCATCCTTCTAAAGAAGTGTGCACACCATGCTACCACAAAATAAATAATACTATCAGACGTGACACAGTGGAGCTTTTATATTGTTGTAATTGCACCAGCTTTTGGTGACTAAGTTACAGTAATATAAACAAAGCAGAGTGCATCCTAAACATTACCATCTACAATGCTTGAGGTACTGTAATTAGTCTATACCTAAATCAAATATTTATGTATGATAAACTTTACTACTAGAAGCTCAACAAATTAACTACTGCTATAAGAAATGACATCAGTGACATTTCTAATCATTATTGTTCCAGCTTTCATGAGTACGGGCATGTGAACAAAACCATGTGGAATTTGAGACACTGCTTTATATAACCACAAAGAAATACTGAAATCTGTTTGTATCTTAAGTATACGTTTATAAATGGTAAATGTGATGTTACTTGTGTGTCAATTTCCTCACGGATTATGATATTAGGTCTACTAAATTGTTTGATTTTATTACAATAGCCATCCATCAACCCAAAACAATGACGACCCAAAGAAAAAAAAGAGTTCAATAAAAGTCGCACCATTTTGCATATGTTGCTACTTATTTATTCTGTGATACTACTATTGTATTTATCTGAATATATGACTGTGTTTCATTCAAAATTTTACTTCCTAAAAACAGGGAGTCATCTTATTTTTGAGACTTACATCTACAATTATGTGTGGTTTTCCTAACGCAATTGTTTAGTATTTCACATGTGTTGAAGTAAAGTAATAAAATATAAAATCACGTAGAAAACAGAAGTTTTCATACTTAAATGAAGCAAATGTAAACTGAATGCTCATTCCAATGCATTATTATGTGTATTTGTTTTCGCTTATGTAATAGTAACACATTTTCAACAGATAGACAAACTAATTTTAACCATGCTTGATGATTAGTAAAATTGTTTCATCTAGTTGACCAACAAACTATAGTAAAATTTATGTTTCATTAGTAATAAATCATATTTTTCTGGTCTTACTATACAGGAAAAAAAATTTTTTTTCCTCGACCAAAGTAAAAATTCAAAGTCATATTTTTGGTAAATACGGTATGTCATTCCTTTCTGTTGTGCAATGCCTCCTGTCTTTACATTTTTAAATCTAGAACCCCATCATCTTGATTACCTACAGTATATTTATTACTTAAGTGTTTCCCTGCTTCCACAAAATCAGATTTTGTCTCACAATGTTGATCACAGTTTCTCAACAGTAGACACCATTTATAACATAAAACTTTTGTACAGTTCTCTTCACTACCACACAATCAAATTACACACGCTCAATCTTCATCTTTGAAGTTTTACTACTTGCCAAGTACTGATAGCGTAGTTCCTTGTCACGTCGCTAGTCTCTTCTTGGTTGAATTTTTCACAAAACTTCCACATTTTAATGATCTTGCCGCCACAGCTTATTTTGTTGTAAAATTAACTGAAATAATATCATGACCTTTCTTCTTCACATAACAGAAATTTATCATTCTACATATTATTTGCCTTTCACCACTTTGCATTGTTTTATTGCAATTGCAGCTATAATTTATCAAAACAATCTTACATTTCATTATTTTACTTTTCAGCACTTTCGCATAGGAATTATGACATATACTTATAGTTAACCAAGATGTTCAACTATCACGTTCTGTGTTCCACCGTACTGGTTTCACAGCAGTAATTGTACTAATGTCATTTGCAAGTGTCTGAACTAAGCTATCAACTTTGCATGTGGGTTATTCCATGTCAAATCAACCAAAAAATAATTAATTTCAAACCTTTACGCTTCAGATTCTTCTGAATTTTTTTTAAAGAGTGCACAACTCTGACATGAAAAATCCAGAATCTTGGATTTTTATCTTCAGTATTTTTTCTCCTATTAATTTTTAAAATTTCAAATTTACACCTTTTTTATGGTGATTTGTGTTTACAAAAATCACAACTGCTCTTTAACTACTTGAGCTAGAAAGATAATCTTGGGCTTGTTTTAAAGCTCTTTTGAAGGCGGTTAATTTGGTATATCACACGACACAACAGAGAGAAAAAATTATATTTTGCACTTTTTCAAAATTTTTATTTTGAAAATTTCAAAAACCCCATTTTTCATTTTTTTTGAAAAAAATATATGTTATTATGACACATTTTGTGAGACATCCTACAAAATTTCAGAATGGGATGACAATGGGATCATATTAAATTTAATGGTTTTCTACATCAATGCAAGCTTATTAGCTGGGTTATTGCATGCACAAAGTTCACTATGTTTGCCTATTGAAGCACAGAATTGGTTATATATTCTATAAATAACAAATTTAAATAACATTGTATTAATACTAACGGAATAATAAATATACAGCGTAATTACTTACAAGTTTAGCTGTAGTTGTGGTGCTGAGATATATTTTCATAACTAGTTTTAATTTTATTGTTAAATAGTTTTGTAGTCAGTCTTTGAAAGCTGTACGAACATACAAAGCTTAAACGTGTTTGTATTATCACTTACAGGAGAAAAGGTTTTTATCACACATTTTGTTTAAGCCGTAATTCCAAAAGAGTTGAAGACTTTTGAACATCACCTTTACTGAGTGTGTACACGCGTCCAGTTGCAGTGACGGGTTCCACTTGCATAAGTACAAAACTTGTAGGAATATTCTGTATATCCTGAATGGATGGGAATACAAAAGAAGGTGATGGTCCTCGTGGATGAAGAAACCTGACTTGAAGTTGTGGTTCACTCTCGTGTTTCGTGAGTATGTAGGCCAACCACCATGCACCATCATATTCAACGGTTACGTAGCCTGATGTAACTGTTGGAAATGTACAAGACTTGAGAAGATACGCACGTTCAGACACGACATGTACTTCTTCTCTGTTGATTCTTGAGTACAACCGGACTGAGATTTCTGAATCTGACGTAGGTATTAGGCAATGAATTTTTAGTGTACCAGTGATTGCTCTTGCATCCTTGAATCGAGCTGATAATTCTTTTTCACTTTCTATGTACTCTTCCACAGTTGAAAATTCAAAATGTATTCCTTTAATTGAATTCTTTGAAAATTCAAATAGTCCTTTCGG
>PNEQ01028289.1:0-25476 GCA_003012365.1 Medauroidea extradentata
TAGAGCAGGAGGAGTGGGAATTGCATCAGGAGGAAGGAAGAGGAAAGGGGGGAAAGGCACATCACCCTGAATTAGCGTTCATGACTACCCAAGTCGGCGGCGCGAAATTCAAGCAGAGCGGAGACACAGACGAAACAAAATTTTAAGTTCATATCTAAAGAACAAATTTAAGGAGGACGAGCTGAGAGTCAGCTCAAATTTTTTATGTTGTATTTCAAACATTGAGCTGGGCTAGCTCACCCTCACTATGTTTTCTCAGGACTTGGTGGTATTAAATGTTCCTGACCATATTGGTTTCTGAGAAGACTACAGAAAGACTTGAATTGTTTGCCTACGAGCCCCCACCAATGAACTAGTTAGTCCCCCTCTTTTCTACCGACGTCATATGTTCATTTATCTTCAGGCGGCCTAGGTCATCTTCGTGCCTTCCCACCCATTTCCCCTCCCGGCTGGCTAGTCCGTGCCGTCGGCGCTTGCCTCCGAGCACTCTGCCTCAGCTCCTCATCCAGCTTGGTTCTACAGATCAACTCGTGGCCGATGCGGCACCCGTGTCTTCTGGTATTTGTTTAGGTTAGCTTTGATTTGATATTTAATTTCTCTTTATCCTTTAGCGTTTGCGTTTTGTTTCTACCTTCAAGTAATTAAATCCGTTTTTCGTAATGTGGTGCCGTTTCAGTCGAGAGATGTTCAACGCCCCATTTAACTTTTCAATTGTGATATGTAATTTTGCTTAGTTAAATTGTATGTGTTTAATACCACATAATTAGGATAACCTTTTGTAATTAATGATACTGTGTAATTTCTGGTTAAATAAACGTAGCTTTAATTGACAGTTTCACGAGTTTACTTCAGTAATGGCTAGAGACTATTTACCTAGTCCCACAGTGAGATCTTACGTCACCTTTTGGGTTGGTTGATGTGGGAGTAAGAAAGTGTGCCTTGGCACTAGAAACTGGTTTCACGTCCTAGATTCACTGCCGTCTGTATTGTGTATTGTACAATTGTGTCGGTGGTGTGAGACACGGGCACAACTTGACTCGAAATTTTGCCCTCGCTGTACTCGAGTTCGAGTAGTAACTGAAAACTCGACTCAAACTTGAATTTCGAGTACTCGCAGTTCTCTACACAAAACTGTAAACATTAATTAGTTATAATTTTTATGGTACATACAAAGAGAGTTTGCAAATATTTTACACTCTAGTCTAATGGTAATGGACAAATCATCCTCGCTCACTGATTTTGTACAATTCCCATAGGGTGGTTTGATAGAAGCAGCTTGTCATCGTAAGTGGTATTGAATGGTACAGTGACGAGTGGACGGCTGGAACACTCCATTGTCAATAAAATCTGAACTAGTAATCAAAATTTGATGAAATTTATTTGCCAAGTAAATATTTGATCAGCTGACGTTTATTTATGTAACCCTATGCGGTAGTATTGTAGAGTGACTTGGCCTCATCAGCCGTGTGTTTTCCTTTTTTTTTTTTTTTCCCCTTTTTAATTTTGATGTTGTTTGCTTTACCCCAGTGTAAGTGTAACACAGAACAAACACAATACCGGCCCACGCATGAGCCCCAACTCACTAAGGCAGCAACCAGTCAGTTTGGTTTAATTTGATATTGTGTGCAGTGTGAAGTGAAGCCCCACATCTCATAAGTTGCCCTGTCAAAGTGGTGAGCCTGTCCGGCTTTCTTAGTGCAAGTGCATCGTTTGTCGAGTTTTCATCATTTTAATTAAATATTTTCCTTATTTATTGAGGTATAATTTCTAACATCATGATCTGTGGATGAACTTTAGTCCTGCGAGGCTATGGAATACCATTCTGAAGCAAGACACTATCAATTTTATAAAAAAATTCATTTGTAACTAATCAATAATTACTACGGTGGGCTATGTAGGGCTAGTGTTACCTTAATTTGATATTTAATATAATATGTAGTTCATTAATATCAATCAGCCAATTTTGTGATAAAGAGTTCAGACTTGTCTCATTTTGTTCAGCTATGTATTTCATGAATTTTATCTAAGTAACTTGATGTAATTTAAAGGACATAGGGTGTATTTCTCATTTTCAGTTTTGTTTAAGTTTGATCTTTGTGGATGACCTCAGGCGAGGAGCACATGAGGTTGGACAAAGGGCCTTAAATTATGGGAATCGCCCATAATGAAGTTTCTGGCGATGGCCGCAATGTATCACTCCGCCAGTGGCGCCTTTAGTATATTGCATAATTTTATGTCAACATGTTCTTTTTAACGTAATCTAGAAATTTATGTATTAAGTATACATTGCCAGGAGTCGTACATTTTAAATTGAGAGTTCTGAGCAGCCCGTGTAGAGTATAGTAATTAAAAGAGTTCCGAAGGGATATGTGTGCTGGGTTGGAGGCTATGGCACCCCTGGTCAGCCGCGCATGTGGGCTCTCCCCAGTTCTGCTTGACCCGCTGCGAGATGATGTGTCAGGACTGCGCTCGCAAGATAAGAGGTTCACCCACGTGGCTGGGTGGACTATGTGATGGCAGGGCCATGTGCTTAATTTGAATTAGCTTTGTTATTTCATCTCTAGCTATCGACAGCTTGAGAGCAGTTATGACATTTTATTTGAGTGGCGCAGTAACTTTGGTACAAGTTTGCCGAGACGTTTGGACGTGATGTGCGTGGGCTTGAAGAAACTCTTTTATTTGTAACTCTTCCAAATGAGCTGAATTCCAATAATTTGTTTTAGTAGCTCACCGGCGGAGCATGTTCCTTTGTCTGTATTGTCAAATAATTTTGCACCTTGTGCCATTCATATGAAATCTGACTTTTTAATTCCTGTGCTCTTGCATGCCTTCCTACTCCACAATATACCCTGAGATGAGAGTTCTCTCTCTGCCGCATGGGATGCCATGGTAGTTGGAAGAGACAGCATAAAAACCATTTTTCTTTGGTAGTTTGGGACTTAAGTACCACTACAGTATTCTTTACTTTTGAGTAAACAAATTAAAAACTGTTTTTTAGAATAATAAGGGATTTAAGCCACAAAAAAATGTAAAAACTGTAATTTTCATAATTTTTAATAGGATAGTATCTAAGCCTCCATAATAACCAAATTTCAAAAATACTTGTGTTTTGATTTAAAAATAATTGTAAGCTCCTTAAACCTCTTGCACAAAGATTTATGGATAGTAAAATTGTTTTCAAATGAAAATGCTAGTATTTTTTCAAATTTGGTAAATATAGAGGTCTAGAAATTATCATATTACAGTCGGTCCGCCTTATCCTTGGACTTCGTATCCGTGGTTTTCACAAACGCGGTTGGAAATTGAGAAAAAAAATTTTTTAAAATAAATATGACGTTTTTAGGAATTTGTACTTTTGCACTTGGCGCGCATTATGTGCTGCACGAACTACTAGCACTTCACTCGCCATGCATGAGAGCAGCTAGTCTTATGTTGTCAGCTCCTGTTATCTGCTTCGTTACGCAATGTGCTAGGTGAGCGCGGTTATCGCTAATGTGATGCGGTACAGGCGGGAGCTGCAAAGAAGCGATGCTGTGTTGAATGTGTGGGCAACGGCGATATTTCACTCGCATACATCCTGTCGCCCACCGCACGCTTTCAAAACAAAATTATTTCATATATCCCATGAGCCACGTTGCCTGCTCTCAAGCTGCTTCCATGCAGAACACACAGGTGTATTTAATTACATTGTCTTGTTTACCCGCTTGCCGCCAGCGTGTAGGGCACGGCCTTGAAGAGTATGTACAGTGTGCAGTTATACACAATTCCATGGCCTGCAGCGAAATGTTTCCTAAAAATAAATACTGTAGTGATCTTTCAAAACCAAAGAGATATAGCCAAGTTCTTAGTTTGACTGAAATGGTAGTGCTATGTTTAATAAAAGACAATACATCTGTTGCAAAAGTTGGCCACAGGTACGGGGGAAAAAAAAGTGTGTATAACTCGTACATCACGAAATAAAGCACAACAAGTAAGATCAAATGTTAGTACTGCACTGAAAACGGCAGAAAAAATTGTGCGAAGTCTATTTTAGTGTAATCAGTGATGCCGTATTAAAAACGAAACTACTAACATCCTTAAGGTGGCTGCCTGGTGAAGGATATGTTTGTACGTGTGACGTGAAAATCGATGAGGCGCTACGAGCGATGTCGGGCGCCACACGCATTGTGATATCGCGTCTACGCCCAAAGTTGTAAACATGCCTGTAGGAAAAAGACTCCAAGAAAAACCTTGCATGTCAGTTTGGTGCTCTGTGAATAGACACGATATGCTTCTCGTCAAGCGTGGGATACTGGTTCGTATCACTACACTGTTCCCACGCTTCAAAGGTGGAAACTCGACACCGGCGAAGACTCCACTTAATTACAGTCAAAATATTTTATGTTCGTAATCCTATACTTTTTGATTATTTATATGCACGGTATACAAGCAAAAAATATTAACAGACAATTTTAAAATATTCACCTCTATGTAGTCGTGTTTTTTGCACTGTTATTTTACACGTTTTTTAACACAAATAAAGTAAGCATTACAAGCGAGAAATAGTGTTATCAAATATAATTCTATCAACTCTTATGGCATCACTCCCTCTTCACACAGCGCACGTCCTTTGCAGTGTAGGGTAGAGAGGTAACGTGGTGCATCAGGCTGTGCTGTGTTAAGACATCAGCCAGACCACCTGGCTCACAACGCGCTGTTGCCAAGTCTTTGCGTCCTCGCAGCTCGCAATGTGATTGCCGCTGTATCTAACGCGCCACATTGCACACGTAATGTAGCATTTTACGATATTTAATTGTTGTAGGACACTTTATGAACATATTAAAGATATGTACCTCACACAAATGTAGTAGTACGTGGATTTATGGGTGTTTAATTTTTTAACATAAAATGCATATAGTGATTTATGTAGGTTATTGCGGTGACTTCAATATAGGCTGTTTTCATTATCCGCAGATTTTCTGGAACAGAATACCGCGGGTAAGGCGGGCCGAGTGTATAATTTATAAAAATTAGTTTTCCATTTGTGTGTAGTTGTCAGTTTTCATTGTGGCCCCACACAGCAGTGAAACATACGAGTCTTTTATAAAAACTGTAGTCTATTCTGTACAGTTATAGCTTATAAGTGTTTTTAGTATCTCTGCCCATTATTACAAGTTAACGTTCTGAAAGTATGATTTAGTTATGAATTAAACTTACGTGTAAGTTTTGTAAATGACTGACATTTGAACAAAATTATTTTAATATGAATTATAATATGCAGTGGCGTAGCCTGGATTTCTGCCTGGGGGGAGGGGGACAACAGCCACCCACACCTGTTAATGAAGTGGGGGTTCTGATTTCAAGGTCCGATTCCATTGTGCAAAATGAGACCATTTTAGCGGTTTTCCTATTAGAAATACAGTATATATTTAAAAAACCTAACATAGTCATGCCGTGATTTCCATTGATTTTTTAAAAAATGTTTTCTTATAATGTTCTTTTGAGCAGGCAGCCAGCAATTCAAGTTGTTTCGTAGGTAAAGCAATAATAAAGTTAGTTTGAAAATAATATTAAAGTAAAATGATTGAACTACATAGCTCTATGATCAATGCATTGTGGATGTAGGAAGGTATGAAGCACTAAGACACTTTACCGTACTTTTCAAACCATTACCCCCACCCCTCTACCTTACCCACTGAGCTACTGTCCCACAGCTTGTACTGGGAAGTGCGCCTCGATCACGACAATGCCCTGCCACAGTTTCATCTGATAATATACAGTGTAATGATTGACCTATACAAGCACAAATACAAGATGTAGGGGTGTTCAACAAGGCACTAGGAACTTTGGACTAGTCTGGAGGTCCAGAGTTCTGTCCTAGTCTCCAGCGTTCTTTTCCCTCCCCGTCTTCCCACGTACCCGTACTTGGCGTTACTGAAGGTCATGTGATGTTCAGGATCATGTGCCAGTATTAAATAAGACGCAAAACAAATGATGGTGAAAATAATGTTGAATGAAAATACAGAAGACACTTCATGCTGGCACGAAAGTACAAGCAAATAGCTTAGGAGCTAGGAAGAAAAATACTTACATACAAGGTAATGAGTTGAAATATTAAATACTCTAAACAGAATGTTACGTACAATTAACTAATAATTGTAGGTGCATGTTCTTGCCTTAAAATGAATATATACATAAACCCTTTAAAATGCAAGCATACATATGACTGCAATGATTACGTCATGGCTCATGCTTTGATAAGTGTAGTTAATAAATGTTTGCATAGGTTAATTTTAACACATTACGTTAGCGAGGAAGCCTGTTGTGCATCGTCCTTGTAAGTATAACTGATGCACGTTGCACTACATCCATGTCAAACTGTATTGTACTACAATGTACTGTACTACAATGTATTATACTACACTACTGTATTGTACTTCTGAGCTGTGCAACTACGCACTGTGTCCTGAGCTCTAGTATCAAGGAGGATCGACGTATTATCATGAGAAAACCATAATTACTGTAATCTTAGGGGAGGAACGGTAAAATTGTATAATATCTTAATGTAGAAGCAAATATGTGCCCATCAAAACTTCGTAATGGAATACAGTACAATAACATAGCAATACATTTTTCTGTATTTTTTTAGTGTTGACAATTTATCATATTTCTGCTTAACCTTTTCCATGTGTTTTTTATCTTTACGTAATTAGTTTTGTGTGAGACAGTAATGTACACATATAGTTTCACCAATTTGTTATGTTTTGTATGCTTGTGTTGCTCTACCTAGGCTCTCCATCTGTTTGAAGAGACGGTGAAAACCACGAAATAAAAGAAATTAAATTGAATAAAATTATCATGTGGCTTTACATACAACACTCCAAAAATTGGCTACATTATTAATACTGAACTTAGATTTTTATGACAGTACAATAAATGCCTACGTATATATTTTGTTCTTGTTCTCATAATTTTTTTTATAACCGAAACTCCCTGTACCATTTAAGTACTATATTCATCAATCAATTGGGTTGCTACTCATACATAATCCTAGTGTGAAATTACATGACTGCCAGTTGCATTATCAAACTTGGTAAGTATTGTCAATGGTGGCACATGTAGCAGTCTGGCCCAGAACACCAAGGGCATTTACTAAAACATAGTAGGGTATATCTACTCTGTGGTATTGGTCACGTGATTTGATCTACTCAGTCGTTAGATGTTTAACAGTTTTTTTTCCCAGCCTATGAAAATTCCACGAGTTGTATGTTGACGGCAGTGTTTCGGTTGCCTGAAACCCAGTTCGAACAGTGGAGGATATATTTTTGTACTGGTAAAATATAAGCACATTGCATTACAATTGTGTAGTATTATTTGTACCGTACAAACATGCTAGAGTTAACCTCCAAATACAGATTTTGTTTTGTGTACACATGCAGGAGTCTGTTTACTTTTTATGTGCCCTTTGTTTTTTGTCTACTGGTTTCCGTCTAGCCTGCTCCCGAGCAGGGTAGACCTGATTAGATACGGCAAAGAGATGAAGTTGAATATTTAGGAATTTTTAACAGAGGTACGTCCCTGGCATGTATGTATTTTTCGAACTAAACGTCACATATGTTACAGTAATACAGTAGAAAAAAACATCCTAACATACAAAGTTTCTACGGCCAGTATGTGCGTCGACATGCTATCAGACTCGTTATATTATTTATATCTTAACGCACGATAAACGCATACCAACCAGGGACTCGGAGCTGGCACGCGGACAGAAGACTGTACTTAGCACCAGGTTTTAGGTTTTCAGAATGCTTTAAGTATTTCAACTGTATTGAGTAGATTCATTAATGTTTTGTAAGACCCTCTAGAGTAAGTTAGTAAAACCTTGATTATATGAACTTGGACTCAATGAAACATAGATACAGTATAAGAAAAAGATTTTCGGGAATCTTGACCTGAATTTTCATATGTTATGTGCACACATTTTACAAAACATTACTTTAGCAACGAAATTTTCAGAAACTGTGACACTTTGTTATAGCAGGTTACTACTATATTTATTTGTACGTTACATGACATGTTTACAAGATGAATGTATAGTATTTTTATAAGAATGGCAGGCAATAGGCTGCTAGGCTAACAAAGTAACGTAACAGACAGAAGTACAAGTACTTACAGTTGATACTTGTAAATAGGTACACACACGCGAAGGGACGACTCACATTTTTCCGCGGAAGCACAGTCGCGACGCCATCAAAGATCTCCAAAACAACAAGGAAATAGTCATACTGCCTGCCGACAAAGGGACCACAACAGTGATCATGAACAAATGTGACTACATTCTGGAAGCAGAAAACCAATTATTAGACAGAACTACGTACAAACCCCTCCCAGAAGGCCCCACGAACAAGTTCTCCAACCTGATCAAACAGTTTCTTTCATCACAGGGCCATCTCCAAGGTCTCTCTGAAGACTCCATCAAACTGCTCACCCTAGAAAATCCCTCCACACCTGTACTCTACCTTCTGCCCAAAATTCACAAACCTCAAAGACCACCTCCAGGACGCCCCATTATGTCAGGTATTGGTAGCCGTATTGAGAGAATCTCGGCCCTTGTGGATACACACCTCCAGACCTGGGTACAGCGGCTACCATCTCACATCAAAGACACCGACCACTTTCTAGAACGCCTGTCTAAACTCGACACCATCCCTCAAGAAGCCTACATGGTAACCATAAATGTCACTGCTTTATACACCAACATCCCCCATGCTTCTGGACTGTCAGCTATCGAACACTACCTGAACAGAAGACCTCCGAACAGCAAACCTACCACCGCATTCCTTGTCGAACTGGCCAGACTTATGTTCACCAACAATTTCTCAACAACCACTTTCTGCAGATCAAGGGCACAGCAATGGGCACCCGCATGGCCCCTTCCTATGCCAATCTTTTCATGGGAAAGCTTGAAGAAAACTTCCTCGCTCACCAACCAATCCAGCCTCACTGTTGGATGAGATTCATAGATGATATTTTCAAGATCTGGACTACCACAGAAAACTGTCTTACTGACTTCCTGAATAGCCTCAACTCAACCAGTCCACTCAAGTTTACATGGTCATACTCAAAAACACATGCCATATTCCTGGATGTCAAACTAACACTCCACAATGGTACCATCAACACCTCTGTCCACACCAAACCTACCAACAACCTACAGTATCTGCACTTCGAAAGCTACCACCCTTACAATATGAAAAAGTCACTAGTTTACAGCCTTGCCACAAGGGCAAAACACATATACTCCACCGAGAATGACCTAAACAAACAATGTGACCAGATAGCCAGAGCCTTCATAAACCAATAGTTCACAAACATATCCAATGCACCGTCACTAACACAGACACACAAACCAAAACCACCAATTCAGACATCCCCCTGGTTGTTCCTTACCATGAAGGCTTACAGAAACTCAAGACCATACTGAACTCTGGACACAAAATCATGGCTGCTCACCACAGACACAAGACTTGTTTTCAAGGCCCTCCAACATCCACAACAAACTAGTCCGTCCAAAACTCCCAGCAACTGCAACCTCCAGCAAAACAGTCAACCTCAGAGGCTCCTACCCCCGCAACAGTTCTCGCTGTGGTTCCTGTACCATTCACCAACCATCTACCCACTTCAACAACAGACTGACAAACCACACATATTCCATCCAAGGTAGCTACAACTGTGCTACAACAAACCTGATATATCAGCTCCAATGTAAACACTGTGATGCAGAGTACGTAGGCCTAACCACCAACACTCTAAGACAGAGAATGAATGGCCACAGAGCTGACACAAAGCAAGCCCTAGCTGGGTGAAACATCTGCCCACAAGAAAAGCCAGTTGCAGCTCTGCAGTTTCCCCACTTCAAAGACTTTGATTCCTGCTACAGCACCAGAATTGTGAAATCCTTACCATCTTCTTGCAATAGTTCAGAGCTCAGACGCTGGGAACTGGCCCACCAATATATCATATAATCTAGACAACCTCCAGGCCTCAATATCAGATAACTCATTATGCCTCCCCCTTATTCATTGCAAGTCATCACAACCAGACGTACATTACTGCCCCATGTTTGAATTTCCCGCCGTGCTTAGTTCAACTTCCTGCCGCTAAGCTTACAGGTAACAGCACACACTGCTGCTGGATTGCAGTGTGCCATGTCTTGCCGCCCGAGGAAGCCAGTTTAATACTGGCAAAGCGTCGCGACTGCACTTCCGCGCACAAATGTGTGTCGTCCCTTCGTGTGTGTGTAACTATTTACAAGTATCTACTGTAAGTAATTGTACTTCTGTCTGTTACATTCCTTTGTATAGTATTTTTGGTAGACTACATATGGAAGGCCTATTTACACATACAGGGCACAGTAAATGTTAGTATAACCAAACACAAACATGATCTCTGACTATAAACATGGAAAGTTAGATAAGTACTACATCATGTTACTTCTGTTATTACTAATTTATTCTAAGGCAGTGGTTCTCGGTAACAAGTTTTGCATGCTTCATTAAAATGTAAACAATAAATAAATGAAAATAACATGACATGTTTTGTCAAACTCGCGGTTTTTTTTTTTTTTTTTTTCACAGTGTCGAAGGTGGAGGATGTTTGTTTTAGTAGGTCCTAGAAGAAAGAAAAGTTGTATGCTTGGTTTCAGAATCAGTGAGGAAACTCACGTAAGTAACTTCACATAAGTACACTCCACCACCGCTTAATTTTGTGCCGAACATTTGAATATGCCGGATAACCGAAGAAAAAACAATAAACAAAATATAATAATTTTGATAAACAGTAATTGTACCAAAAATAGTGCAATACTATACTATATATATAGTAGTGTCGCATGTCAACTTAGCTATTTTTATATTCTTGTTATTTCTTTTATTTTCTGTTTGTTCCTTGTTTTTATCTGACCAGATTCCAGTTTTGAAATTTCATGTTGTGTATGTATCCTGATGACTAAAGCATACTCTGCTTATTTATGTTTTCTTGTATTATTTTTTAGTTTCCTTTTGACAGTCATTTATTTCGCAATGGAGTATGTCCAAGTAAATAAATCCAGTCATGCACTCCCATTGCACAGTTCTTTCAATGATCATAACTATACTTTTAGTTCAAATGCTATTCACTATTATTAAAGTACAGTGAAAGTAGTTTGAACAAGCATAAAAAAATCAATGTAAATACTACCTATTACGTACTAACAAGACGCGGTCGGTACCTGCGCGACTATCAGCTGCTCTCCTTCCCCCCTCTCTTAGCAAGCAACTGTCTCGTCCTAGGTGGTCGCTTGGCACTCGTCGCTGACTCGTGGACCAGCTGTGACTGGCCGCACGTAGCAACAGCAGTTTCTTTGTTTATGTCAACTAATTGCTATTTGACTGTAGATTGTTCACGCACATATATTTTTATTAATTACAATGTTTAAGTTATCTTCACTAACCGTTAACCCCCTAATAATGTACAATTTGTAAGTTAAGTACACTACTTATGAAATATTTACGCAGCAATAGGTACAGTATGCATGCAACACGCAAACAAAGTCACCATTCCGAGTTTACTAAAGTTTGCCAATGGCTCGTGTTTATTTACCGGCCTAATCACTATCACTCATGTCGTACAAGTTGCTCGTGCCGGGAGTTGTCAAGATGCTCATGTTCGGTGTTGCCATACCGCTCGTGCCAGATGTTGCATCACTTGTTTGAGTGCGCATACTTGCAGAAGCTGGCAATTTCGTAAACATATCTGTCAAACGTTGTTGTTTTAAGTGTCTTGCCCTCTCGTTTATTAACTGCTTCAGAATAGTGTACAAGGACATGATTTGTTGCTCAGAGAAATAGCTTCGCTGCTGCAGACCAGTTATTAAGCGCTCATGTTGCGTGATTTTTACAGCTGGTATTTTCGTAGTCATCATTGACACTGTCATCATCATCATCTTCTTTGTTTCTCGTACCTGTGACAGATTCAATTATTTCCTGGTCAGTGAAGTAATGAA
Source organism: Medauroidea extradentata (assembly GCA_003012365.1). Taxonomy (NCBI): domain Eukaryota; kingdom Metazoa; phylum Arthropoda; class Insecta; order Phasmatodea; family Phasmatidae; genus Medauroidea; species Medauroidea extradentata. Next base: position 12,023 of record PNEQ01028289.1, read on the forward strand.
CAACTGGGACGTCAATGTCAACTTGAAGCTATTCCTTAACATTTTTATCACGTAGGCTTAATTCATACATTTCTTCGTCATTGGCCACGTTTGCAAATGCTAAGGTTGGCCACAGTATATGCCAAGCCTTGTGCAAAACTGAGTTGGGTATGTTGTCCGAAGCTCAAGCAGGTGCTCAAATCACATCATGTAGATTATATTCTGTCTTTATCTCAGCTACAGTATTTCAGTGATTTAAACTTTCACAGAAGCACCACCGTCAAGTTTTTCTTCATGTCAACTTTATCTTTGGTAAACAACACAATTTTTTTTTAATAGAACCAGAACTCGCATTTGTCATGAGCAGCCATCGTGCAACACAACACAAAAACAACTCAAATTTACATACATATGTGAGCAAGCTTCGCAGTTACATTCATCGCCCGACATCCAAATTTCCGACAGACTGCTTCATTATGCGAGAGATATGCGGGTCTTAGCGTGCTGGGATTTACCTACTCGTCTAGGGTAGGACGATTACATAACTGCATGGCCCTTATAGTTTAGAGGAGGATAGTCACAGAACACCAGCGCTCTACTGCTCGGCCACCCGCCTGCCTTCATCACGCAGATCTCCGTGGCACAGTGGGTTGCGCGCCAGTTCTCTGTATTAAGGGTTTTGGGTTTGAGTTCCGGACAAGGCATGATTGTTTTTAAAAAGTAATTCCGACAGAAAAATTTATACATGTATTCATGTGTATACGTCTCTAATAACCTCGGCTGCTAATGGAGAAAATATAAATAATAAAATATTATAAAATGGCCGGCAGATGCGTGCCGAATAAATGAAGTACCGGATAAGTGTTGGATGAGTGTACTGTACGTAGATACTTGAAAACAGGTGAGGATTGAATACTGTAACACGCTCAATCTTGTCTTATTTATTTCAAAATTGTTAGCCTACTTCTGGTAACTTGTGCCTTAGCAGTTTCATTCCATGCTTTCTTCTTTTCTTTGTTTCACTGACAGCTTCGTATGTAGATGTTCCTCAAACCTACTAACAAAAACAAAGTATACTCTTGTCTGTGCAATCTCCTTACCGTTATGTATATACTGCATTAGTTGTCACTGTGGATGTGATAAAAACTAGACAAAACATTTGTAGTTGAAATTGTTACCAGAAAAAAGTTCACTTGAAAATAAGTTTTTCGTTGATAGCCAATTAGCCATTAAATTTTTTCTATTCTACACCAAGAAGAACATGAGCTATTAGAACACCTAGTAACATACTGAAGGTGACATGCAGAACGTCAACATGTTACTAATGTGTGACCGCAATAATCTCAGGTACACAGAGTAAGAGACTATGGGTGTGTGTATGGGTTATCTTTGCCTAGATTATTTTTTATGTATGCCCAAAGTTCATCTGTTATGGGATGTTCCTCCAGAATCTAACAAATAGTGGAACATCCTGTTGATTGAAAGGTACACGCTACAAGGATGATCGCAGATACAGGCTTCATCGACTTGGTAACGTAATGATTGCCAGTTAGCATACAAGCAACGTAGAATCGACGTGAGCAGAACTGAAGTGTAATGAGATGTCATACTATAACTCTAAGTGTTGGGTCGCGACAACAGTGCACTGTGTATTGTTCAGTCAGGCGTAGCACCGCAGTGCGATCGTGGATGAGATATTGTGGTGCTACAAGCAGCGGTAAGATTCATTGGAGGCTTTACCATTCATACCTCGTACATATAAGAGCAGTCGGTGGGGCAGTAATCAGAGGGAGGAGGTGGGACGAGACAAGATGCCCCAATGCTGCAGGTGATGGAACCATGTATGTGGACTCCAATTGATGAACAACAGAACTTGTGAAAGATGGTGTTGGATGTGGCAGTAGCGTATGTTAGCATGTTCTGAGACACAGCACTTAAACTTCATATGTGCAAATAATCTTGAGGAAGGGGTAGGCACAAGTTTAATATTCATGGAAAAGGGGCGAGGGAACAATAAAAATTTGTTATTGATAACCTGCAACAGTAGGTTCACGTAGTTTTCAAATGTAGTGTACAAAATACTGAGCTTTATATCAATTGCCACCTAGAATGTGACGCGAAGGAAGGGAAGGAGGAAATTAATGTGCTCTTTGCCCCTCTCCCCTCCAACCTCATCCTTGAGGGGGAGGGACGGTCTCTCCGACCCTGAAGTCAAACCGCTTATTAATGTCGCCATTGACACGTGCTATACAGCTCGGCTGAGCACGTAGTTTCTTCAGTGTCATGCCCCAACCTTGTGGATTCCCCGACTATAATTATGTGGTGTCCATTTTGTGCGTCTCGGTTTAGCGATTTTTACTGGGCATCCTGTACACACAGACGATCTAATGTCGAACAACATGGGAGTGGAAATAATATGGATCTATTACCAAAAACCGGCGCAGTCTAATTTTAAGTATAAAATGAGCAACTGTCGGAATCGTATTTATTTTTGTTACTGTGAAATGTAATCGCAAGCAGAGCGATGATGTGAACACTGAACATCGCCCAGCTGAGCTGATAGCGCAGTCAATTGTCAGTGATCGCAGCGCCCTCAGTCCTCCTGGCGGCCGAGCGCGCAGTTACGTCCGCTGCCTGCGTGAGTGCGTTGTGTCACCGCCTTTGCCATGGAATTTCGAGATAATCCTTACTCGTGGGTCAATATTTTACTTTCTTGATGAATCTTTAGAAGGTAAAGAAAACGGTCTTTCCTTCTTTGATCGTTATTCTTGTCCCAGATCGGAGGTATTCGCGTCGCGATATTTGTATGCTCGGGTACGTTGTATAGTTGCATTGCAATGGTAGAAACTTCAAACATGGCTACCACAATGGAAGCTGTTTATGTTTCCATTGTCTTGTGAAGGTTTTGCATGTATTTACAGCGATGGAGCTTCGAGTGGGAAACAAATACAGGCTAGGCCGTAAAATAGGCAGTGGATCGTTTGGTGATATATACTTGGGTGAGTACAGTCTGCTTGGGAATCTGCACCGTAGTACGCAGCGAGGGGGGAAAGTAAATCGAAAAATTTGCTCTTGTTTCGTTACAGGAACCAATATTTCAACGGGGGAGGAAGTTGCAATCAAGTTAGAATGTATAAAAACCAGGCACCCGCAACTTCACATCGAGTCCAAGTTTTACAAAATGATGCAAGGTGGAGGTTAGTACATATTGTTTTAAAACACTTGGGGCGGTGTCCCAGGTAAGAACATTCAACGTGTTGTGTAGGTGTTGTAATTCTGAGAGGGTACTTGTTATTGCAGTTGGCATCCCCACGATAAAGTGGTGTGGCTCAGAAGGTGACTACAACGTGATGGTCATGGAGCTCCTAGGACCATCTCTGGAAGACCTCTTCAATTTTTGTACCCGAAGATTTACTTTGAAGACTGTACTTCTGTTAGCTGACCAACTAGTGAGTGCCTATTATATAGCTAGCTCGGTAGTGTTGCATGTGAAGAAGCACTGAGCTATTGTAAGTCTTAAGTTGTTTCATTATCTGTAGTCTGCATTTGTGTGTTCTGTCACAAATTTTATGAAATAAGTGTTGTAGTTTATTGAGCATAACCTAAGTAAGTGTACACAAATACTATGCTTGTAGCCTAGGTACTAACTTAACAATAAAGTCCTTGCTACAATTAGTGTATAGTTTGTTGTGTTTACTTTAATATTCTCTGTTCACTCTGAAGTAAAGTTATATAAATATAATTATATAAGTTATATAAATTAGGTTCTGAAGTAAACAAATAACGTAATATCATTACACATTGCTAGATTCTAATTGGCTCAATTTGTGCAGTGCGCTGCCGTGCTACTTCCAACCGACGAAACTGTGTTTTTAGATTTAGTTTATTGCATCCTTAGATCTTTTTTTTTAAGTAGGTATCATAAAAAAAAGAACGCCCTATATAGTAAAAAAATATTACATGAAAAATTCGTAAGTGTTATCGACACACGAAAACAAAAATTACATGAAAAATTTATAGAAATATTTACATAATGTGCTATTACGGTATATTTGGAAATTTAATTGTAATTATCAAGCCGTGACTAACGATCGTATTAAAATATTCTGGTACTAACGTAACGAAAATTTGGTTCTACAAGCAGAAAAACGTTAACAAAATGTATTTAAACTTACTTTAAAATCCTCCTGGATTATTTTGTACTTAGTTTTGGGGGGGAAAAAAAACATTTTATAAATTACCAAACAATATGTCAATAATTCACGACATGTATTCGTTATTTTTTACTGTGAAGAATGTTATGCAAGATTTTTATTCTTGCCTTATTAACATCCTCCCAGTTTGTTTATTAATGAAGACACATATCCACATTTCGAAAACCATGCAAGACATTTTCACTGTTCACGTCCTGTGTCACATAACCTAATCTGCAAGCGACGTAAATATAAACCGACGCGAGGACGGGACGAAATAGATCAAGGAATTTTGGTTCGGACAAACTGGAACGGAAAATGGATGCACGGAAAACCATTTGCAGTAGCCACAACATTGATGCATTAAGTTAATGGCCAAAAATATTTTTTAAAAAATAAAAGGTATCCGATTGTGATATTTCTGACTTATTTTTACTCTAGTAATTATTAGTGAACTAAACTTTTGGTATTTTTAGAGTACCTTATCGTACATCTCTAAATACTGGCAAGTAACTCGTACATTTAACAGTTCTACAGTCATTAAACAACTCGTGACTCAACTGTATGGACGTGTCGTTCGCAAACCATAATTATAGTAATAAACATATAGCGCCGTAGATTGTGTCTGCAAGGTCTGTATATTTGAGATATTTGTTAATAAAACTCTCTCATTAAGTGACGGAGTGGTAAATTTATATGTACACGACAGATGGCAAAGATCTATTTCTTATGCAAGATCACAGTGCACAGCGGTCGGCAGCCAATGAAAAGGTTTGTTTATAATTTGCTTTGTTTATCCTAAAACTCAACTTAGAGTGAACGGAGAATAATAAGTTTGACACTTGTAATTAGGCTGACTCTCAATGGCGAACAGACTACTCTTAACCCCACGTGGCAATCTTCGTCCCAACAGTCCCACCTTCACACTGTTGTCTTTAATATAAAATATGCACAGAGCTTGTTTGAGAACTGATATTAGTCTGTTCTTTAGTTAAACATTGAGATCATGTTAGAATACAAGTGCTTAGGGATACTATTGCAGAGTGACTAGGGTGGAGAAGACAGGTAGAGGGAGAAGGGTATTAGTGTGTGTTAGTAGTGCAGCAGAGTGGGCCTTGCCTAGAGCTGGAGAAGGTGCAAAGATGGGCAGCTAGGTGGGTGAAGGATACATGGAGAAGCCAAGGTCAGACTGGCGAGGATGAAATGAACTTTCATCCATGTGTGATGTCGAAGGTACTGGTATGGAACTTATTGAAAGAAAGAAATACTGAATAGGAAGGCAGATCATGATGTATAGGGAGGTGAATGGAGGGAGATGCTGGGGTAAGTTAGGCTGCCTGTTAACTAAGGCAGAGTGTAGAGAAAGAGGGAATAATAGGTAGATGATGGAGGTGACGAGGAGCAGAACTAAGTGCGGTAGGCAGTCTGTGCTTACGAAGTCGGTGAGGGAGTGGTATTTTACTTTCGTAGTAGTTAGTGCCGGTAAGGAGAGTACGAGAAGTTTAAGAAGTTAGAAGGGTCAACTTACTACTGCAGTCTCACAGTTGGATGCACATAGTTACGCAATAAAACCCAACCCACAAAGTAATAAGGTATATTGTGAGATAAGCTAACCATGTCGAGTAGTAGGAGAAGGCCCAAATAATGTCGTAAATAGAGCAAGCATTCAGTCATAATATTTGAAGTGAAAGGTTTGGATTGGTTTACCTTGAATACCTTAGTTTCAAGAAGTGTGGGTTTGTAGTAGTTTTTACATAACTACATCCGGTTACAATATGTAGGCTAAGTAGTGATGTAGTCGGTACAGTACGAGCCTTCCTGACCTTGCCGTGTCTATGTTGGGGAACGTGCCTGGCAGCTTCGCTGTGTTGTGTAAACAGGCCAGCAGAGAAGATATTTTTTCTTTCAGAAATTCAAGTTAATTTAAAGAGTCGACACAACAGTACAGTCGCATATGTTTCTCAGAAGAGATGTCAAGATCAGACAAACCTATACTGTACAAATTATAATGTGGTATTTTAGTTGTATTTTAGAAACTTACATTTTCCTTGTAAATTTCTGACAAATGCTTTATATTTTTTTCTAATGAGCTCTCGTATCCCGCCATGTCAGCATGTATCTTGTCTGTAGACACGGTCACTAAGGCGAGGGTGGTGAGGATTGGTGTTTCAAGGCTGAGCCTCATGTAAGGATAGTGGATACTTGTACGAAACATGGTGTGCAACAGGATTTGACAGTTGTCAACTTCCGTTATTCACTGATTACACTGGCCAGTGTTTATAGAAATATCATCACTGATGGTTGGTTGATGATACCCTGGGTGAAGCTACATCCGTTTACTAAGCTTACTGGCGCTTCAGAGCATCAGTGTTGTCAGGCAAACAAGCTTTTTGGCAGAAATTACAAAAGTTTAAGTGATGTAATGGTAGGACAAGGAATCTTTTTAAGACATAAGTGCAGAAGCAGTTACCTATTTACGTATAAAATGCATATGTATTTATGTTTATTTAATGCCTGGTTTTAGTTTTTTAGGCATTTGTCGTTTGCAGTTTGCAAAGCTTAAAAATAATAAGAGGTTTGGTTTAGTGGTGTGAGCAGAAAACTGAAGGTGGTCTATGGCCTGCAACGACGGTGGTTGTGACTTTGACCACACATGGAAGATGGCAATATTAAAGCAAATATGACACAGAAACACAACCAGTGTAGAGTGGGGTGCCTGTGTGAAACATTTATTGTGGCTAGGAAACAAAGGTTCAGTTTAATGCTATAGAAGTGGAAACATGAGATGGCAGGTTACATGGGGCAGGAATGGCCGGCGACCACGAGCAAGTACGTAGGCGGATCAGCGAGCCTGTTAGCTTGTTGGGTTTAAGCACAAGGTGAATCAAGCTAGTTTGCCAGATTGCTGAGCTGCTAAGGTTATTCCTCCATCGTGCTATTGTGCTATGATATTCACATATAAAGGTCATTCGGCATAAAGTGAGTAAAGATTTAACCTTTGAAAAAATCTCTAGCCATTACTGCATATTCATATGTCACCATAAACAAGGTAATTTACTGCTTGTATGGTTGGTAGCAATTCATCGCATGTAGTTTCTTAGTATTTTCCTATTTGAGTACAACATTAGTGAAAGAACATCAGATGACGTCGACCTCTCTGTATTTTATATACTTAAAAATATTTATTTATGATCTTATTGACATTCATACTTACAGTATAATTAGACTCGATTGGCACCAGAAGAATTTGACGCAATCATCGACCTCAGGTCATCTTGCACGTTACCGCTTGCTCTGTGCTTCAGACAGTTCAAAATTCCACCGACAGGTGGCATCAGAGTTAGGTTCTCGACGCTCCAGCAAGTTGCATCATTTGCGTGTGTTTGTCCGTTGTGCATATATACACATTCAAAAGTATTGGAAATTATTAAGAATATCATTGCCAAATGATGTGAAACCATCAGTATTCTGTAAATTATGCTTTATGTTTGCCAGCCTAGAAACACATTTTATTTTATATATTAAGAAAATACACTATTGTCTCTGAAGTGTGTCATCGTTATTCGTGGCAGTAGACCTGAACGAAACTTTAATTCTTGAATTGCGTGTGTCATGTCTGTTTTAGTGTCTGTTTTGACTTAAATTCAAATAAAATATACCCGCATTTACGACATTTCTAATGGCAATAGTGCGTGTTGTATAAATTAGTCTATGAACAGAAACCAGTATTATAAGACGTTCACTCGCAGGTATTTATAACCAAGATTTCTTTTTATTATATCTTATATTCAGCCCTTGTACATTTAATGAGTAGATATTGTAGCTAGAATTTATCGAAGCAGTTTAATGTAGTTATAAACATTGTACGACCCTGTGTAAATAAAAGCACATGGCATTCTTGTTTACATTCGGCATAAAGATATAAACTGGCAGAAAATAGAAATAAATCATGGCTTTTTTGAGTGTTCACTTTATTGTGAATCACCTTTAGTGACAGTTGTAGGCATGGACTGCTTCTCGCCGACCTCAATACAAAATTGTTTCATTCAGCTAGTACACCAGCTTTATCTGCACTCTTCTTGCAAGCGACTGAATCCTTTCCTAGCCATGGAAGATGAGGCTCGTTTCCGCTGCGCTGCCATTTACTTCGCTGTTCTCCCATGATCTGTCTTTGAAGAGATGAGTCATCCATGTGTATGATGGGCAGCCAGCCGCACTGGCTGTGGCGGTGAAACATCCCAGAGTGACATTGCTCCAAGTTGCGACATGTTATATTCCTCACTATTGAATTGCTTCCAGTTGTCTTAATGCTGACCTGAATAGTTCACTGCGGCCAATATTGGCACTAGTTGTTCCACGAGTTAGTATTTGAATATTCAGACAGCCCTCCAGCCGTGCGAGATACACTCGATGGCAGTGGGTGGCTGTAGCGTTGACTCCTGTGATTGCACCCCAGCTCTCATGCAGCTGCATATATGTTACCACGACAAAACGTCTCTCTGTGACCACGCAGCACTGCAAGAGAACTACGCTTACCCTATGATAGTGCTGCATGTCTTTGTTGTCCACGTGTCTGTTTTACCTCAGTTACAGATTACCTGTATCTTGTAAACCGTGTTCCTCCTCACCAGTTTGCCAAGATAACCTGTTCTAAGCTAATAACAACATTGGTCAGTCTGACAAGGGGTAATATTGCTATACTTGAAACTTTACAAACTAAATTGTTTCTTAACTCTTTACTTTACTAATAGAGATTAGTTTCCTTTTCAGGGCTTAGATGAATTGATACAACTGAATGTTATCATTTTAAATCGAATACTTTCCTAATATAGTAGAAGGATTCTTAAAATAGATTTGTGGGTCAACTAGCCGTCTTATATTGTTGTAAGTCCTACCCGATATCACAAAATAAAATTAAAAATACATAACTTAGAAGAAACAAGATTTACTGTCTTACAAATTAATCATTAGAAATCATTTAGTTTCATTTTAACTACTATTTAAATGTGAGTATGTATATTTGTTTTTCCTTCTCTCCTTGAGCCAGGCTTCAGAGTAATGTGTATTGTGCTGTGACGTCTGTATAAACAAATTTATTTCTAAAGAGGTTCTTTATATGTACGTAATGTGTTGAGTAAAGGGCCGGCACTATCAACCAAGTAAACAGTGTAAGTGTGACTATTTATTTAGCTGGTAAAGTGTGTGAAGCAGTAGATATGCTGATGGAAATTTAGCTTCCGCAAATTAGCTCTAAAATAAACAGGATGTTAAGATGTACAAATGAAATTAAAATAATATTGTGTAACCTAGTGTCATGACAATTGTGTGAGTGATTTGAGTATATACTGTATCAAACTACCGATAGGCGAGGTAAACATCACTGCAACTCATACAATATTTATCGTAGATTTCCTTATGTCATCTTGCAAATATCACTGATGGACTCTTCAGTGTTCTACTAAGAGTTTTCTTGTACTAAGCACTAAAATACTCAATATCGATAAGTTCAATTTTAACATGGGTTGCTGTGGAGTACACCTCTTTGTAGTCTGTGCAGTTGACCTTAACGGTATGTTTCTTGCTAACAAACATCTCCCGACGTGAATAACGAGATCCGGAATATACCTAGGAACAGCATAGTAAGAGTAGACCTCACTAGGCTATAGAACCAAGCTGGACAACGACCTCCGCTCCATACGTCTCCTCAGGGCCCCTCGAGACAATGATGCAGATCTGAACATCGAAACCTCTTTCTTCCAGGTGTCGTGGAATCCACCTTGACAACAGCCCAGTCTTCTGAACTGCAATTCAGCTAACGCCGTAGTCCTCCAAAAATATTGCAATCCTTCGTACCTCTCGACTGAATATTCTTATATCTTAAATAATTTTATATTTCCTTTCTTGAATTTTTTCAAGACCTTTACAGTAAATTGAACAGTATTATTCATGTTTGGTTGATTAAATTCACATACAATATCGAATCTCGTCGAAGGTGATAAATTTTCTCTCTTCTTGTCATAACTGTCAGCTCTCTGCAAAAATCATTTCACCACCCATCGATAGCTTGGTTGGAATACAAAAAAACCTACTCGAAAGCAAAAAAAAGTATTTGGGTAGAAAATTTAATTTGTTGATACTTTACTACAATTTTTCACCGAACATAAAAAAATTGATTCACCCAAAGACAAATACAAATAAAACTAAATTATAGCACTGTGTATTAGCTTCGAAAGATATTAACATTCCTGCTTCAAGCAGTTTAATCAACAAACATAAGCCAATTTTACCAACTTTCTTAACAGAGAAACTATGTTAACATTGTGTATTGTGTTTGTGGGAACACACACGTGTTCTAGAAAATTACACGGAACTTTTAACTTTTACATGTAAATATTTAGAATAGCTACTCATTGTGTACCGGCCGAACTATTGATTTTAAAGTATAGTTTATTATTGAAAATTTTTTTCTATAGACGTTGGAAGTAGTCGTACAATAATGAAATAGACTATAATATAGATTATTTGATTTTTTTTTTTTTTACCTTCGTTTTGGTTTGGTTAGGTTATTCAACCAAAATTTTCCATTTTTGTTATGTAATGTGTGACACAAGAAGTATGGTAGTTATATGAATACTATGAACAGTAATTTGTTTTCGAATAATATAATTTTTTAGCTCCAACTTAATTTAGGGTCGGCAATATGTTTATTCTGTGCCGACAATAAGTTGGGATATACATATAATTACATTGTGTTATTAAAATTAACAATAATTATGACATATGAAATATATTTTATAATATGATTAATGTTCAGTATTCTATTGTTTTTACTGTGGTTTTGACTACCTGTAATATTTAAAGTACTTTTTACATAACGATGTTTAGGTTTGAGATTTGACTTTCGCAGTCCTTGTGGAAGAGTAAGACGCCAGGGAGATTCTTGGTGGCTGTTTGACTGGAGGATGTGTCTGGTTTTTAAATCCAATAAAATAGTAAAATGAAAGGCCCATTGGAATTACAGAATTACACCTTTTTTATTTTCTGCAAAAAAAATTTTTAGTACACGATGTGGTGGTACATACAGCCACGTTAACCTTTATATTAAATTTTTATTTGTGCGCCGGTCAGCAATGAGCGTCCTCTTATCTCAGGGGTCTTAAGTGGGTGCGTAAAAACGACTAGAAAGTAATGAATTTAGTCCAAGATTTCACACTTTTTAAACTAAATGTTTTATTATTTTTCTTTTTCATATCACAGCTCAACTATTTAACAGCAAATAAAAAAAACAAATCAGCGGGGGACATGCCACCTTAGAACACTCCCCGGATACCAATATTTCACTTGGCTTGTAATTCAGAAAAAAACTGCTCCCGTCAGGACGCACGCCCTACACCATCTTAGCGGTCCCACGCCCAAGCCCTCTCTGCCGTCCAAACCGCCTGCCTCCCCTGTTTACGATCACGTTTCCGGGGAATGTTCTAGAAGGTTCTAGCATGATCTCATATAAACATCTATTTTGTCTAAATTCAACTGCAAAGGATATAAAAGAAATTTTTTAACATAGAAAAATTTTGTAATTTACTCTGATTACCATGGTATAGCATACTGCCTAGTTTAACATTTAAAATTATTAAAATAAATATAGAACTAAATTCGCGCCGAAGCACCAGGAAGTTAAAGATTCATACACTCCATGTCCTTCGCAGTTTTCTTGGAACTTGCTGTGTTTGTCCTCCCCCACCCAGCTTCTCCCATGCGCTGGCCAGGCGGCCCGCTAATCCTTGCTCACTCCTCAAAAAGGCGAGGGCTGATTTCATTAAGCATAACTTTTAAACACTTGCATTTACCGTCAAACACACAGAGAGCAAAGTGGTTTGAAATGAAATTCTGATTCAAATAAAACCAAACAAGGCTATGCTCCGAAAAAATTCACCGTTCAAATTCCTGGACATAGACTATTTCCTCTTACAGTAGTGCTCTTATGTTACACCAAGCAATGTGATTGGCTCGGGTTCCAAACTCTGAATCCCAGGCAGGCCTCTCGTGACTACCGCTGCATGTCCCATAGTATGACCAGTGGTAGTGTCCTAGCAGGTACCCTGTTATCTTAGTTTTACACTCTACTTAGCTTAGCATAGCATAAAAGTTTCCAACAGCTTATCTCAAATGGTGTACAGGGCCAGGCACACCCCTAAATGTCACCAAAAGCCTGGAACTAGAGACTAAAAAAGAGAAACAATCTTTATATTGTGCTAGGTTGGCATTTCGCATCACAACGAACTTGCAAACATGTCATTCTCTATCCTAATATATTTACTTTCGGTCTGAATTATTTTATTTGTATCGTGCGGATAGTTTTTATTTTGAGTAAGTAGAGAAAATAGTAAAATAGATACTTTGACTAGCACTTCTACGAAAACTATGGAACCCAAAAACATTTTGTGTGTAATTACTGTTAATATACTGTATGTAAAAGTTGGGCTGTGTGTAGTACAAACAAAATTATGAACTTTTTGATGCAGAACATTCTTAAATACTAGGTTTAATCTGGAGAGAGGACAATAAAAGTTGTTACTTCTGTGTGTTGTATGTTTCTTAGCTGCAGGGTTCTTTGGTTGCATGCAGTGTTGGTGTATTCTGTGGACAATGCAGCAGCACATGTAACTACGTACATCTTGACTATTGTACATGCTGTATTACCACGTACAGTGTCATGTAGTTCTGATACTGTCAAGGCGTACTGTGTAATATAGTTGGTCTACAATGCTAATGTGACTACAGTTGTCTGTTTTCGGAAAGTGGAAATGTTGAGGCTTTGGAAAGTAGTTAGAACGTAAGCGACTTACCTCTGAGGCTAAACATGTATCGTAATTAGTGCCAACTGTTGCTAGTGTGCTACTTAAGTTGACACACCTGCATAGTAAGAGGGCAGTGTAGTTACGTGTGTGCATACTTGTGTGTCTGCAGATCTCTCGCATAGACTACATTCACAGTCGCAACTTTATCCACCGGGACATCAAGCCAGACAACTTCCTCATGGGTCTGGGCAAGAAAGGTAACCTGGTTTACATCATAGACTTTGGGCTGGCGAAGAAGTACCGTGATGGCCGCACACACCAGCACATCCAGTATCGTGAGAACAAGAACCTGACTGGCACAGCCCGCTACGCTAGCATCAACACCCACCTGGGCATAGGTGAGCTACCTTCCCCCTCCCTTCACTCCTTCCCCATCCCTTCACATCTTCCCGTCACATTTCCCCCTCCCCCTTTACACCTCCCC
>PNEQ01028290.1:0-25409 GCA_003012365.1 Medauroidea extradentata
GCCTATACTGCACGTGAGGAAATGCACTCTACAGAGCAGCAGGGCATGTGGGCGACGCTAGGCTAGGGGTGGACACAACCTCATCCATCCTGACTGGCAGGAGGGGTGTTGAAGTGCTTACTTGACTGTGCACGGTCTATACTGCACGTGAGGAAATGCACTCTACAGAGCAGCAGGGCATGTGGGCGACGCTAGGCTAGGGGTGGACACAACCTCATCCATCCTGACTGGCAGGAGGGGTGTTGAAGTGCTGACTTGACTATGCACGGTCTATACTGCACGTGAGGAAATACACTCTACAGAGCAGCACGGCATGTGGGCGACGCTAGGCTAGGGGTGGACACAACCTCATCCATCCTGACTGGCAGGAGGGGTGTTGAAGTGCTAACTTGACTGTGTACGGCCTATACTGCACGTGAGGAAATACACTCTACAGAGCAGCACGGCATGTGGGCGACGCTAGGCTAGGGGTGGACACAACCTCATCCATCCTGACTGGCAGGTCTCAATGGCAGCAGGGGTGTTGAAGTGCTAACTTTACTGTGTACGGCCTATACTGCACGTGAGGTAATGCACTCTACAGAGCAGCACGGCGTGTGGGCGGCGCTAGGCTAGGGGTGGACACAACCTCATCCATCCTGACTGGCAAGTCTCATTGGCAGGAGGGGTGTTGAAGTGCTAAGTTTACTGTGCACGGTCTATACTGCACGTGAGGAAATGCACTCTACAGAGCAGCACGGCATGTGGGAAGACGCTAGGCTAGGGGTGGACACAACCTCATCCATCCTGACTGGCAGGTCTCGAGTGGTGCGGCGGGTAGGCGAGCGGTCGTGGGCAGCTCAACGTGCCTGCTCGTCCAGTTTCCTTCATCTCGTCAGTCATTCGCGCGCCGACCGCTCGCCAGGGCGCATGCGTGTTGCAGATATCTGCCGGCGTCTTCAACCTCTTATCTCCGCGCAGCGTGTGTTCTGTGGGTGCGTGTGTGTGCGACATGGTGCAGCAGTGAGTGAACCTTCGAGATGACGGTGTTCCGTAGACCTGGTAGTGGGCTCAGCCTCAGCGTCCTAGGTAAGATCTTTCCCTTCCTTGTGACGTCGGCAAGCCGGAGATTTATTATACATACTGCCCCTTGATCATGTCTGTCATCTCCACGTCATATTGTAAGAATACAGCAGTTGCAGTGCGCCAACTAAATTTTCTCTTTGTGACAGGTAGTGGAAGACGTGGCCCAGCGATATGTTTGTGTATATATTTGACACGGTTTATTTAATAGGTACATGATTTAAGATTCACTTTTTTGGGAATACCTAACATGGACCACTTCGGTAAGTAATTTTAGGGAGGGACATGGGATGTAAATGTATTTCGCGAAATATCCTAATAGAATGTTTAAAAAATAAATTTTTCTTTCAAACAGGTTCAGCACTGAAATAATTATCCTTTACGTGTATTAGTATTCAAGTTAGCAATATATAAATACCACACAACAATACATTCACTGGAACAATTTTTAGATATTGACTGTTTCCTAATTCATAGGATTAATCCTCGGATCCCTGAATCCTCACAGCCTTCACAGCAATGCATCCTTCGCGGTAAGGGTGCATTTGTGTATAAACATACCTTCCGAATTCTCAATTCAGACAAATGACTATCGCCAAGGGCGTAAGGATGCTTGTATCGCATCCTTGAGCCAAGGATGTGTGGAAGGGTGTATCTTGAATCCTCGGTAGAATTCGGACACGAGTAAAAAATGGCTGCATCCTCTCATGAAGCACTTTTCAAGGATGCGAGTATGCAAAGGATCCTTCGAGGCACTATTCAGAAACAGCCATTATAAGTTTGTATAACTCAAAATCTCAATGTCTCCCGGGTCCCCTCCACAAGGAATGTTTGAAGGGGACATGTCCCCCCCCATCCTCCCCGCCTGTTTGCACCGTAAAAAAAAGTAAACCGATTAGAATTTATACAGGATGTATCAGTGCAGTTGTTACAAACTTTCATGTGAGATAGAGTAGGCACAACACTAAACACAAGAAAGAAAGAACACGGACAAGAGGAGAAAGCGTGTTATTATTTTTAATACAGCAAAAAATGTTGGGAAGTCTTCGGCATCGGCTTTATGTTATTGTTTCTTAGTTTTAGTTTTGTATTTCCAATTCGTCTGGGTGTACTGTATCTTTCCTGAAAGTTTGTAACCATTTACTGATACACCGTGTATATAGCCTAACATACATTAAATTACAGTTAACAGAGCACTGTAAATTAATTACTTTTACAAGAAAATAAAAAAACGGGAGATGCAATTTCTCTGGTAAGGGAAACTATTTTACCTAGGTATATTAATTAGCAACGGAGATATAATTATAGTAAAGCGTTTATTGCCCGGCATCACATCTCAACGTACATCCGGCGGATTTCCGCCTTGTGCAGTCGTCCCACGTGAGAATTGTAGTTTTTGTCAGTTGTGAAGATTGCCGAGAGAACTTTTTTTTACGTGAAAAATATTTTTTTGTAGGCTTTTTACTGTAAAGTGAGAGAACTTATTGAATACTTACGTTGTCAAGAATGATATCCAGTACGTAGCCTAGTGTTATCACCCGAATGAAGAATTATATCCTGGTCATCACCTGGCCTAGAAATGAGATTGGCCAATCTGGAATCAGATAAATATCTGGACCAAGTGGTCGATATAGGATGTAATTTGTTTTTGGGGTAGCCTCAGCAGTTAACTTATGGGTACAGCTAAGTATCGTATTTACCCTACCTTTTCAGTTGGTTTAAAGGAAAATGTGATTTTCTAATGATACGACAAGTCCAAAAATATGTTAATAAGTGCTATTGAAACGCAGGAGTATACTAAAGTCTTTAGGTTATGTAAATGAAATATGGTATCCAGTCATCAGTCATGATTGAAATTGGATTAAGATAATTTAATATGTATGAAGTACTTACTACGTACATAAACAAATACACTGGAATGAGTACTTAATTTAAACTGGCAACGTTCAAGTATGAAAGTCGTTATTTTCTACATGACCTTACATTTTATTACAAACAAAGATGTCAAATACCAAACAAATGCGCTTGTAAACGAAACACACAGTGTTGCCGAAAGTAAGACACCCCCCCCCCCCCCCAGTTTTTGTAATGCAAATATTGTAATAAAACAATCTTGTATTCAGGTAAATACTATATTCATAGTATATTTATATGGCTGGTGTTGTAAGATATAAGGGAAGGAAAAGAACAAATTGACTGTAAAAGAGGTATAAATTAACAAGTGTGTTTCAGCTGTACCTACTTTACCTTGACCAGCACACGAAGCAGTTTGACATTACAGTATATGTATGCGTAAATTGACTGTGACAAGAACTAGGGTTAATTCTACTACAGGTTAGAAAGAAAATATGTTTCCTTGTGTGAGAGTTTGGCACAGGGAAAAATTCTGCCGCTGGGTGCGCTGCTTTAGCTAACGGTTCTAATAAAATACGAGACCTTAGTAAAATTAAAATAAACTGGGCGTGGCAAAGAAATAAGTAATATAATTTAATTTTAAAGTGAAAAGAAATCAATTTCGAGTTTTAAATTACCAACTTAATACGTAACTTAAAATTCAGGAACGCTCTGTGATTGTTCAGTTTTCGCCCATTACCGATATCAGCGCTCAAACGGAAGACATTTTTCCTGTGCTAAACTTGCAGGAGGGAAACACTGCTGTTACCATGGTAAAAGCTACACGACTGCCAACACTACAGAAAGAACTAGAGAAGTGACAAGTGACTGTCGGAGGCGCGCTGCACTGTGTACACAATAGTAGACTGCAGGCACATTAAGGGGTATGAATCTCTACCACCTTGGATTTATCTGTTTCTTCTCGATAACTTCTGTTTCAGTCGATGTATCAACATTTTTGTCACGACAAGGCATAGATACAAACTTAAACGATTTTCTGTAATTGCTGGAATCATAATATATCTATTATTTTGCGACGGGAAACAGCTGAAAAGGAAAAATGACTTTATTTACGGGAGCGACTACAGAGTCCGCAACATTAACAGAAACAATGCCATATGGATTCCAAAAAGTGAATGAAACAATAAACTATGCCTTGTCAGTGTGAAAAAAGTAAAACAATGTGTCTATTCCTTGATTTATAAGAAAAACTGTAAAACCGATCTGATAGGGATCAATCCCCCTTAAAGGTCTCACTAATTCAAGGCTCTGTCAGTAGGGATGCTAACAAATAAAGTACTGCGTGTCATTGTGACGTCAGAAGTATGTTATTCTGTAAAGCAGTAAGAGCCACTCTAGACGCACACACCAGTGTCACATTGCCCCTATACGCAAGGTTTTAAACTGGCCTGCAATGTTTCCTTCGGATCTCTGGAACTGTAGGATTGTACGGGATGACCCTATGTTTATTGCCGTCAAGTATGTACTGAAGTACGCTGTAGGCCCCTCTATTTGTTTGTAATCGGTCTGAGCTTTGCGGAAAGTCCGCAGTTCAGCAGCGAGGCAGGCGGGCGCCTTAAGAATGGATGTCTTAATACTAACTATAATAAAATAAGCGCCTTGCAAAATTTGCTATGCGTTAAGTGTTTCCATATAAAGAAAGCATAGAATCACAATTAAAAATTATTTACATTGTGGCCTAATACATTGACATTTGAGTTTTCTACAATTTATACACTTTAATTGTTCCTTAGTGAGTTGCTTATTAAAAAAAAAAAAAAAAATTGGCAGGGAAGTACAAATTAACTGAAAGGCAAACATGTAGTGTAACTTTGGTGTCAATATTGCGCACTTTATCCCGACCCAACTGTATTTTTATTTAATGACGTTTTCAATAACTCGCTTTCTCGTCTGTGTGGTGTTTGTCTTTTTGATACAAATTTTGCCTGTTGAAAATCCGTTGCGAAATTTCATATAAACAAGATAAAAAACAGCAGAAAATAATATTTCAGCAAAACATTAAAAAATATATATTACGTTTTTAAAACGGACTAAAAGATAAAAAAATTATCCTATAAAAGTATTTGTATGATTTAAAACTGAAACGGTGAAACGCATGCAATAGATATATTTGATGTATGAGAAGTTCACCTAAGTTTAAAGGTCTGTTCACTGCAAGTGATATGATCTGTTGTGTGAGTCGTCTCATATAAACAGCAATTCTCAACACTCCTTGCTATATATTGCATGTGCTCACGTTTATTTGCTTTATATCTTAAATGTATTTTCATATGAGAAACTATTGTATACTTTTCAGTGTTAGATGTGTACTCAAGACGGAGCCCAGTGCGTGATAAGAACTTCTCGCACATTTAGGAAATATTCCATGTAAGCAATACTTTGAAACATAGTACAAATCTTAAAATTCGTAACCTGAGGGTTTTTTAATTTGGCCCTATAAGATTCAGTTTATTTTAACACCGATTTGTTGTTAAAGCTGTGCAACTGCGGGCTAGGTAGGCGCTTTGCAGTGACATAAAACGCGACCGTTCAGTAATTACAGTTCTATGTATGTCTCTGACGTGTAGCAGTTTCTTTGGTTATGTAACACGGTGAGGCTGTGGACAAGAAGGTGCTACGCTGTGAATTACGGGACGTAATATGTACTAGAACGCATAGTCAGTTGACGTGCATGACATAGAGAGGTTTCTTATAGTGTCTGATGGCATGTGGATGAGTGTCGCTAGGTGTTTTCCAAGTGTCGGGCGGTATGTAAGAGACGGCAAGGTAAGGCAGGTCACATAACTAGCTGCAGTAGTGGGTGAATGGTACGTGTACGGGCGGCTGTTGTAAAGCCCGTGTTTTACGACCTCCTCGGACACAACGAGCGCTGGGGGAGAGGCATAGAAGCCGAGATGAACACACAGCCTGGGTTAGTCTCCAAGGTCAGGCCTCTACGTCACCTGGATGCCGTGGGCTCGACTACCGCTTCTGTGGCTCGTCATTGGTCAAGGCACAAGCCCATGCTTAGACAACTATTTCTGATGGGGCCCAGACCTTTATACGTGATATTCAACTACAGTAACCATTACACCAATGAGATATGTTGTGTGGCCCCGAATTTTGGGAATGTTTTAAAGTAACACGGATTCCACAAATCAAGCAGGGGGGAACACGCTCTCACGCCTTAGAAAATTACGCGATTTTAAGGTGCAAATTGTAGACCTGGCAAACACAATTGTGACTATTAAAATTTCGGAAAATTTCAAGGTCATTTAGTTATAAAAACTGCAATAACTGCAGTAGAAAATTTTTGGTTACAGTTTTTGTGTGCCTATTTTGTGGTTTTGCACATGGTACCATTTGTTGGATTCTGTACAAACTAATTTTTTTTTTTTTTTTCGGAAAGCAGAAAAATAATCCAGGTCTGAAAGGATAAAGAAGTTTCCATAAGGTAAGGGGGTTTGTACCCCATTTCACTTGTAAGTTAGAACATTTGGGGTGGGGGGGACAACGGGTCTTTCCCCCTCCATTGTGTGTGCGGCATTGACTGTATCATACTCACGGCTCCGTCACTGTTTTAATACCGTTTTTGTGGACAAACGTCATTGTATGCTTCTGGTACCGAGTTGCAGAAAAACCCACAGTAAAACAAATAAATAAAAAGCCGGTTTAATCTGTTGTCAACGAACATCAAAAAAATACTATCTCGGTTAGGAAGATAGTCGTATAATGGACATGAAAAGGGAAGAAGAAGAAAAGAAACACTAACAACACGAATTAATTCCGGAACGGAATATAGTCGCTCGTATCACGAAATGCGACAAAAAATAGAGAAAAACCACGCAATGCGGTGTATGAAAAATGGAGACAAAATGTACGGAGACAACGATGGCAACACAAATAAGAGACTATGGACGAAATACAGCTGACTTAACAAAGTAAACACAGGCGAAAAGTAGCTGAAGGTAATTGCAACGTCGTTTCTCAGGTTATTATTACTACCGCTATATTCATTTAACGGACAAATTAGGTAACCCTTTTCGTAAACAATTGACACACTAATTTTACATTCAGCTGATTGCGCTGTACTCTAGCTAAATTTGCTGCTTGAAACGTGTCGATAAATAAATGAATAGCGAACCAATTTCATATTATTAGTTACGAGCGTGTTGAACAGCTGCAGGAGTTTCCAGAATGCTTACACCACGCGTGTACCTAGCATTGTACATTAAACCGATATTCCGTGGATCTAACGAGAATTTGCAACTCTTACGTTGTTTGATTGGTCTGCAACTTACGTAGGTTGGGGTTTGAGGGTGGTGAGGCAATAAGATAAAAAAAAAGGGGGGGGGGGGACTTTTTCGGCCCAAATATATTTGTACAGTGCATCAAGCGAAAACGTTTAAATCACGCGGGGAAAATTTTTCTTTCTAGGAACTGTCGGCTATGAAGACTGTTAACGTCACTTCGAAAACATGCATTCCTAATATTGCCATGCAAAAATGTCATTATTCTGCATAACCTTTTTGGCATATATTTGCTTACGCACTGACCTCTGAAACAGCTCGAAATGATGACATTCATCACAATTTTGTTTTTGCTTCCTTAGTGACATATACAGGCAGGGTATGAATGAGTTAACAATTACATATTTCAAAAATAAAAATGGTTCACTGTGGCATCAGATCCTCCAGTTATCCTCGCTAGTACGGCATATAGGCGATCGATAATGCATTTGATGCATACGTCATTGTTGCTATTATTCCTCTTGTTTTCTATATACATGCTGAAATAATTTAGCCTATACACGGTGTGCCATATAAATGATTGACAAAATAGTTATTGTAAAACACTAACTTACTTATGGGGATTAGGGAGGGAGGACTAAAATAAACCTGGAAAACAATATTCCTAGATAATTCTCTGCCAACAAGTTATTTTGCCGAGTAACACCTACCTTGGGCGTAATCTCTTGCACAGCAATTAAAAGTGCGTTGTGTATAAATAAGTGCTGAATTCTTCAATTGAGATATACACTTTTTGAAACTCAATATAGAAAAACTACAAAATAGCAATCCTTGATAATTATATTTGCCAACTTTATGAGTCAACATTTACCCAGAATGATGCATTTGTTAAGCTAGATCTCTTGCGCAGCAATTAAATGTACGAGATTTCGGCGTCAGAGATTGTTCTATAGACATACGTCACCCGAGAAAAATTTGTGCTCAGAAAGTTGGTAAAAGTTATTGTCTAGGATTGCTATTTTTTTTTAATAGGCTTCGTTAAATCTACAATTTTTCCTTTTTTTTTTTTTTTTTTTTTTTTTTTTTTTTTTTTTTTTTTTTTTTTTTTTTTTTTTTTTTTTTTGTAGCGCTGAATTATATACGGCGTACTTTTATTTCAGCTTTACAAACAGCTTAGTTCACCAATATATGCATTTGTATGGTAACATACTAGCTTATTAAGTTTGCCAGAACGGTCTCATAGGATTGTCCTTGTTTAGTTTGTCCGCGCTGACTTCCTACATATTGTTATCACCCACTGTGCCCTGGTTAAAACCAGCGCCCTTAGAACAAAAGAAAAACGAAATTAATTAATTAAAATACATCCCCCCCCGCCCTCCCTTCATACTTCACAACTCTGCTAATAACCTGGACCTTCCGTCTTTTCGACACTGTTAAAATTTTCCGTAAATTCACGAAAATATTTACAGAAAAACTATACGGAAGTGGATTGTCCGTAATTTCACGGAAATTTTTTCTAACAGTGCAGAGCTATTTTTATTTTGAATGCGTGTAACTGCTGAGTGGTTACACTCCTATTCTGTCGAGAGGGTTTTTACGGTACTATGCCGGTTTTTCCCTCTCTCTTCTTAGAGTATGGCTTAGCTGAAGGTACACTGCGGGAGGAAGCCATGGCCCCAATTGCGGCCATGTCTGCCCAATCCCTCTCTGCCGCGATGCATGCTTCCTCTACATGAAACTTCCCCCTTGTAGGCGTATGGGACTCAGCCATGAGACACACTTAGTCCCGCTCCTTCCCCGGGCCTACAACATAACACAGTAGTTAGGGTAGGTTAGGAAAAAAATGAAGGCGGCCGCCTACCACGCGCTTATAATGCATTGTGGTGTGCTCGTAAATTCGTTCTTTTACGAAACTATTCCACATACGTGTCCATTGTGCCAATGTACGAAACAATAACACACTTTGGTCAAGAACTGGCGTCAATGTTAAGACACCGTGCTTATAAAGAACACTGTTTCGATGCCCTCGGTCGTAGCTAACGGCGGCCTTTTCTGACTGTCATACTTCAACTGTAGACCTACTAACCGGATGTATGTGGAACTCTGATATAAACGTACGCTGAACTTTGCTACACACTTCCTACCAATGCAATTATATGGTCACGGCTTAAGAGTGTTCAAGTGCGATTAAATCATAATTTTATATTTTTATGTAATATTACTAGTTGTGTAGACAATACTTGTGAGTGCAGTTTCCTCTTACGAAACAATTTTAGCTCGCATAGTTTTCTCATAACGGGGTGTCAATTTTAAAATTTGCTTGTCACACTGCCATGCAAATAGTGAAAACAGCTAACCTACTGTAACAAAATAATTCACTGTGAAGTTATATCTAATGAGCTATATAATAAAGCGTTTAAAAAATACCACAACGTAATCTTTTAAATGTAAAAAAATCGCATAAGTACTGAAAAAAAGTTGCAAATTCAGCATTAAAAAATACAAAAAACAGTTCGCGGTATTTTTCAAATGTTTCATTACGTAGCTCATAGTATGATATTTCACTGTAAATTATTTCGCGCATCACTTGATTTACACTATTTGCATGGCAGCAGAACGTGCAAATTTTGACTTCGTCGCACCGTCATGAGAAAACTACGCCAGCTAAAGGCTCGCATGAAGAAACTGCACTCACAAGTATCGTCTACAAAACTAACACTATTTCATATAAATATAAAATTATGATTTTATCGCACTTGAACACCCTTAAGTCACGCAGTAAAAAATATCAGCGGGAACCTTGCACGCTAGTTCAGCGCTTGGCTCATCATGGCGATGCGGCGTTTGCTGCGCGCTTCAAAGTCACCCTTATAGCTCAGCCATATGTCCGGCCTAAGTGCTCGAATCTCCGCCTATGTTGCAACGTCGCCTGTACCGTTCATAATCTCTCTGCCCACTTCAGAGTCTGTGAGTGGTAACGGCATGTGAATGGATGAGTCATTCACGGAGTGTTACGTAAGAAGTCTCTGTGTTTTCTTCCTCGCACTGAGCTGTAGGCTGAGATATAGACGTGTCGCGACCACAGCGCCTTCAGTTGTTATCAGTCGAGTGCGAGATTATCTGCAACTGTACTTGGCCGCGACATTTGTTGTCATTATGCTCGCTTTTACGACAGGTTTCATTTGATGCTAAAGAAAGGCTCGTACTTGTGCCGTTGGTTAGGTTAGTTAAAACAAATTATGTGCGCCGAATCGAAGGACGGTTTTGTCTGGTTAGGTATCTGCAACAACAATTAGGCCACAGGTTCCTATTCCTGTTGTTTTCTATTCTACAGGCTGTTGCAAAACTTCATGTCAATATTCTGTGGAAACAGCCCTCACGCGTAGAGGAACAAAAATGTTATGTGAGCATAGGTCCGAGAACACACCGTTTCTGCGCTACAGTTCACAATACGTGACGTGTGGTTGATATCGCATTACACCTCGATGCTAGAGTGGGAAATACGTGCGTACAATTCAATGGTTCGTACGACTCATCTGTAGAGCCAAGATTTTATAGCGAAAAGATTTATTCAACATTTGGTTCCAGTGCGTCATGTGTACATCTGCAGATCTGCTACATCGTTTGTGATTGGATGATTTTACTCTCATTGGCCTTGGCAAATTATAGACGTACAGACTCACAATAATCTTATTCTGATTGGTGCAGTCAAATGAGAGACATTACTTCACAAATACACGCTGCCAATAACCATGAAGCACAGCTGCCGATGTGCACGTGAGTCACTGAAACAAAGTGGGGCAAAAATCTTTTCGCGACAAAATCGTGGCTCTACTCATCTGGCATGGGCCTGCCTACAGCTGCGATGGAAACCATACATCATGTATTGCGAACTGTAGCGCAGAAATGGTGCGTTTTCGGACCTATCTATGTCCAAATAACATTTTTGTTCCTTTACATGTGACGATTGTTTCCCCAGAATATTGACATGTAATTTTGCAACAGTCTGCATATTGTTTTTAAATTCTAAAAGAGAGCTTATATCTTAACCGACAGGCTACGTAATTTGTTGGAAATTATTTGTGCTGTGTAGCATAGTTTTATCGTAAGCAGAAAATTACATGTGTGTGTCTAGTTGGTGATTAAATAAATTTATTTGATGTCAACAATTAGCCAAAATTTTATGCTAATTACTTGCTGTGAAAAAATTTGGCTTCATAGCAACAACAAATTTTCAAAACATGTACGTAACGAAAATAGACCTAATGCATGAAGAATAACTCAATGTTCCTTCCTTTAGATGTTAGTGAATGTTTCCACAACCCAAACTCGCTTTATCACAAATATAAGATAGTGTCACGAGATAAATCCAGTCAAAATGTCGACCACAATAGCCATTATGTAATAGGCAAGTAACTCTTACCTTGTATGTGTGTGTGTGTGTGTGTGTACGAGCTAGAATGTGGGGTAAATGCTACTTGTAGGTATTATTCTCTGTAAATATCGGTGTGTGACCAGCCTTTCTTTGTCACGTGACATTTACCCTGTGTGATATGCTAGCACAGGCGGGTTTCCACACGCATGCTTTGCTAGCAAGAGCTCGTTTCGTAATGGAGAGCACGAACTGTTGCATAATAGCATGAAAGGTGTGCTGCGCATTAGTTGAATCTGTCTTGAAGTTCGCAACGTTTGCAAATAGTTAGAAAATATTGTTTATAGTAGGCAACTCATATTTATTCAGTTACGTGCTGATGAACAAATAACAAGAGGAGCAAGTCTTTATAAACAGTAGATGGCGAAGGAGTTTATATAGTCTATGTGTCTTAATGCAAGAACACCAATGTTAATACATCATATGTGTGTTAATTCAAGCATTGGGTGCCTGATTACCACACATATTATATAATGACATTGGTTGTTCTTGTGCATTAGGGCTCGGCACCAGTCGCCATATTGAATTATTTTAATTTTCTCTTTTGTGAAATTCTGAGAAGGAAAATGTGAAATGTTCTACTACAACACCAATTCTATTCATCTTGCACTACAATAAAAGTATTGCAGTTGAACTTTTAACGTATATTTCAGGCGCAATCAGTCGAGCAAGTTAAGAATATAAAAACAAATTGTATGGCTGATTGCGGCTTAAATATACGTTAAAAGATCAACTCCGATGCTTTTATTGTAGCGCAAGATTAATAGAATTGATATTATAGTAATACATTTCACATATTTCTTCTCAGACTTTCATAGGAGCGAAAAATAAAATAATTCAATATGGCGACTGATGCCGAGCCTTAAGGGCGTGGTATACCACTATTTTCATCATCGTTATTTTATTTTTTATTTGTACCACAATTTTTTTTCCTTATTTTAGACACAAAGTATGACTGAATTTGGCTCTTATGAAATTTTTTTATCTCTCATAGTTTTCGCGTAATGGCTTGTTAAAAGTCATATTTTGCATGTTTCCGTTTTAACGACCACACTAAAACCAACTGATATACCAAACTGAAAAAAAAACACAGTGGATAAAGACATTGCAGGCTACAATGACATGCTCATAAAATTAAAGAATAAAAATTATTTGTATTTTTAAAAAAAATTATTGAATTTTTAAGATTTTTATTTTTAGTTTCAGCATTTTTTTTAATTCTAATAATTTTTATTCTTTAATTTTATGAGCATGTCATTGTAGCCTGCAATGTCTTTATCCACTGTGATTTTTTTTTTCAGTTTGGTATATCAGTTGGTTTTAGTGTGGTCGTTAAAACGGAAACATGCAAAATATGACTTTAACAAGCCATTACGCGAAAACTATGAGAGATAAAAAATTTCATAAGAGACAAATTTAGTCACATTTTGTGTCTAAAATAAGAAAAAAATATGTGGTACAAATACAAAATAAAATAAGGATGATAAAAATTGCGGTATACCGCGCCCTTAAGCCATCATACACACCTCTCTCTCTCTCTAAATATATATATATTTATATATATATATAGGATATGTCACAAACGCATAATAATAAGCATACCTTCGCGAATACTGGGTTAACTTTGAGACCAAAATGTTGTACGATGACATATAACATGTACGATGTGGCAACACAGCACGGAGTTACGCCCCTCTTGCGCTACACAGATATCTTACTGGCTTTATTTTTACAGCCGTATTATGGGCGCAGGTTCAAAACCCGAGCATGCTTAACGTGATTTTATGTTTACATGACGTAACGTACATAAAATAATACCTTGGCGAGCACTGTTGCGACATTGTGCACGCTCAACATTTTCCCATATATATTTTCGCCATTACTTTAGCCCAGGATTCTTATGTGGCAGTTTCCGAACAACCTGTGTGTGTATAAATATAATTTTTAAATATAAAAATTATATTTATAATTTCAAAGATGAAAATGTAAAAAGGATTATTGTCATAAAATTACATTGTACAATTACTAACGATTTCCTTTTAACATGTGCGATTAAAAAAAATAATAAATAAATAATAAGGTAATCCTAGAAAAAGAAAGGGCTATTTTGAAAACAGTGTTTTAAACCTACTTATTTATTAGTCACACTTTGCAATGCAGCCTGTTTCCAGGATGGAGGCAAGATGTCACTGGGATATTTAAAGGCAATTTGTAATTATTATTTTACTCAATGTGATGCCAGGATGGAACTTTATGACCTTGCAGATACAAGTCTGATGCACTTGAGACCAAAGTCGGTTTGTAATGGCAGTCTGCTACATCAAGTGTGGGCAGGGTGAATACCTTGAGATGATACCCACGCCGTTGTAACGGTCATATGACCTTGGAGAACTATAGGTCTACTGCATGATGCCAAGTCTGCATTCAGTTTATTCCGATAAATTTTGCCAATAATTATTCAGAAAAGTATTAAAACTATACGTTCGATTAAAAAAAAGTTGCTGATTGATTGGCATGCTTAGTTCGCGTGGTTAGTTATTAAGTTCAATATTTATAAGAATATCAAATTATCTTACGCAATTAGCCAACGTGTGACTGGAATTAGTTGCTTGCTCCAGTCATGCACTCCCATTGCACAGTTCTTTCAAAGATCAAGCCAACGTGTGTATTTATATTTTAAATATCAAAATTCCAAAAAATAAAATAATAAAAATTTTTGAAGAAAAAGAAACCTTTATTACAAAACTTTTTCGGGACTTAAGATTTCATTAGTAATGTTAAAAATTATAAATGACGGATTTTTTTCTGAAACAAAAAGTATTTGAACGTTCTAAAGGGTACATCTGATAAGGGTCATTAATGACCGTTTTAGAATCATTTTAAAATTACCATTTCTTCGCTAAAATTTGGGCATCCCTTCTGCCCCCTTGATTACGCATATAGGAACATTTTTGTCAGATACCTTCGTGGGTGCCCGCACAACTCACCAAAGTTCCATTGCTATATGATGAACGGTACACTCTAAATCTGAATTAGTGAATATTCACTGATTCGCACGGATGGAGCAGTTTCAACAAACTGAATCAGTGAGAAACCACTGTAAAATCGGTGACTATTAACTGATTCCGATAAAGAGTACCAACATTCCACAAGTTAATTAATGAATGTCCACAGATTTTCCAGTAATTTTTCACTGATTCAGTAAGTGAAAACGGTCCTTTGAAAACAACTGAAAAAAACGGGTGAATATTCACTGATTCACTTATGAGATGTTGGCACTCTTGAAGCAAATCAGTGTATATTCACAAATTAAACAGTGACTACTTTCACTGATTGAAATTGTTGAAACTGCTCCATCTATCAGCGTGAATCAGTGAATATTCACTAATTCAGATTTATAGTGTAACGGAACTATACGTTACAGTCATTCGTTTTATGTATCTATTTGCTGCAGTTACTGTTATTGAGAGGTAAGATAATTGCCCGAAATAATTACGTATTACAAAATTGAATAAATTGTACTGTCTTATATGTGTACTTTCTATGGTCAATTTCACACTTATACATACTGTTTTAAATGTGCAATCTATATAGTGTCTTCCGCGTATAAATTTTTCTAATGTAAGAATTCCACTTTTTGACAGTTGTGTTGACATCTTTTTTTAAACTGTTGCCATTAAATAAGCAGGGGTTTCCTTTGCCAGAAGTGTTTTTTGAACAAACACACTTAGCTGGCTCTCAAACTGTGCAGTATATCAAAATGAAAAGCGGTTTTCTTTACAAATATGTACATGAGATAGTCTTCAGAACTGTGAAAAACTTTAATTTTTATATGAGGCAAATTATACTGCCTTACACATGCAAAAATAATTTGTGCATGGTTTCTGTAACGGCAATGACATGCTGTCGAAAGACCATAACTACGGAACTTGGAGGTTAAACAAGAGTGCGTCGTATGTTGGGCCAGAGACTTGAACGCAGGGATAGAAAGCGTACCAACCTCGCAGACAAATATTACCCTTGCTCCGCCCATGGGAGTGGCCAAGTAGCAGGCATTATTCCGTAGCGCTTACAATCACACTGGCGTGCCTTGTGTGTTTTAGGCGTGTTGCGATTGTAATACATCTTCCAAATATGGAGTTAAGGTGGATCATACACTGACACCTTGGATTAATATACATTTTGTTGACCTCTTTGTACACTTGGCCAGGATAGGGTGTCAAATATCACATAGTACACAGTTTAAACGTAATCTTACCAACGTTGGTTAAATAATTTCATAAAATTATGTTATAGATTTGCAAAAGTTGAATTTTCAAACTTTTTTTTTACAATTCAACGTGTTAAATATATCAAATGTTGTTAGTAATGATGTACGGGTAATTTGTTTAAATTACTCGCCGAGTTATTTTCTACGTTACATCGAGGTCATATACGTAAAAAGTAAATTGGTAAAAAAAAAAGTTGTCGGCCTATAAACCCAGGGTTGTAAAACGTATGTTCTACTTTTAGGGGGAGGAGGGCTCTCTACGCGCGTTTTGAATTTTACATTTATAAGTAACAATATTTTCGTTTAAGTCACTAAAGAAATTATTATTATCGATCTGTGACCTTATACAAATATTTTCGGTATAAGTCAGCAATTTTACTCACTGATACGCACTAGGCCTACCTGACTAGTTGACAGACGAGAATGTGTTTATGATTTTAAAATAATACGTATTTTACTTGAGCTCGATAATGATAACTGTAACTTAATTTGTGCTTATAAACACACTAACGATACAAAAAACTGTAATTTCAACTCAGCTTGTGGTTCTCCACCTTAAGGCGGTCGCCTAGCCCACGCTCAAGTATGTTGCAATGTGTTTGCTAATACATTATTTGACGCAACTATTCCACATGTTATACTAATAAAGTAAACCACACTTCATGCGAGGACAGAATGTCATTGTTGACAACATGCTAATTAAAGAAGGGTTCTGAAGCCCTTAAACATAACTAGATGTACGTGGATTCCACGGGTATATTCTAGGTTAGGCTGAATGCCAATACCATAAAATACTTCACTCTAACTTCTCTGATTGTACGTCAGTTGTCTCGACACACGTTTGACTAAAGCAAGCCGGTAGTAAATAAGTAGATAATTTCACACCGCTACCACGTCTCTCTTGTACATTTGGAAGACAATTGATACTGGATTTTGGCCAGAGCGTGTATATGACTGAGAAATATAGACTGCTGCTAGATGAATATGTGAAATTCACGCACCTCTAAACCTAACTAAATAAGGGCTTTTCCGACTGCAATAATTGAACATGTTCTAACCGGATGTATATGAAACTGAAATATAAACGTGCGCTGAACTTTGCAACAGACTTTCCACCAGTAAAATTATATGGTGACCTCTTAAAGGTCCGCAGTACAAATGGTTCGGCGGTAATGTTTCACGCTAGTTGGGCGATGCGGCACAGACTTTGGAAGAATAAAACATGTAACACGATATTTAAAGCGACCAGACGTGCAGTTTGAGAGCTGTGAAACAAATGAGACAGGATGCAGGATGTTTGTGAGGTCAGCAGCGCGCCAGGAGGGAAGTATAGTCAGGCCCTACAGCGCATGGCATGCTGGGTAACGATGCGAACACTTCCACTTTATTGTTCCGCGATCTGTGATAACCGTCTGCCGTGCTGGTAAACAAGAGCAAACCGCCCGCGTGGAACAAGCGAGGGCACATTGCTTACAATAGACATTTACGCAAACGTAGTAGGTATAATTCACCCGGTAGTATTGGTCACGTGATCGGATCTACTCAGTCGTTGGATGTTTAACGGTTTTTTTTCCAAGCGTACTTAAACTCGAAGAATAGTATGTTAGCGGCAAAATCTGAAGAAGGGGTATATTTTAATTTCAGTCGTCAATCTGATAGACCAAGTTCGAACAGTGCAGAATATTATTTTGTACTGGTACAATATACGTATATAGCATTACATCTGCGTACTAGTAATGTACACTGTACAAAAATGCTAGACTTTACACAGGAAATAGAGATTGAAAACTGAAACTTCTCTTTGAAACATAACCGCCGCTTTTTACATTAATAGAAAGTTTATTATATGGAAATAAACTTAAAATGTGACTAGTTTTTATGTTCAGAAGGCTGAATAATTAATAATTATATAATGTATTCCATACCTCAATTACGTTCATCTGGTAGAATTTTTACTTTTTAAACTCCTCCAGACTTCTCGTCCAACAAAAATACTACATTTCGAATTCGTCTTTGTTCGACATGCACTCAACCACCTTACAACATATTTTCTTTTGTGTATACATGCGAGATTCTGTGTTTGGCTACTTGTTACGAGCGCTATCCTGTTTTTAGGCTGCTGGTAGCTATATACCCGCATATGAGCAGGATAGACATGACTAGATCCAGCGAAGTGATCGGGTTGAATATTCGGAGATTCCGGACAGCGCTTGACTGTACTCGCACAAGGTTACCAACCAACCGGTTTTAGAGTAATGTATATTCTATCTAATACATCGAGTAATGTTTCCGTATGCGACTAATAAGGTTAGTTACTACAGCTTCGTAACTTGGTTCCATTAGTTTGGCCTAACAAGGGCAGCGTAGTTGTAAAAATATTATAGAGATACAAAATTCAGTATATAGGCCAAGTCGCTTGAGGAAGTTAGCCATAACACTCTTGAAATTTAAGTTACTGCGAAAAATTAATGAATAAACATTGCGGGAATTATATATCTCAAGTGGATTTTCTTTGGTCCTGATAAAAAAAAATTATCCGCGCTGATATTGTAAGGCCTGTCCCCGCTGCTAATGTTTAGAAAGTTTATTACAATTGGCTCGTTCAGTATATAGTGTAGTTAGTCTATCCCACGTGTGAGATTTGTAACAACTTTGCTGGCTGCTGCGTTTTGTTGGTGGTTCGCTGTGAGTTAGTTTCTATTTACTTTAATTTCCAGGGCTATTGCATTCACTTGTTCAGTAGATTTCTATAATTGTTTCATGACAGTTGAATTTGGTCTATAAAGGGAAGTACAGCTGTCAACTGAAATGCATCGATTCCTGGGTAGTAGACGCTTTGTTTCGTTATTTAAATCGTGGCTACTTTAAAGAACGAAGTACGAATCGTTTATTTAAAGTTAGCATTGGTTAGACACCTGTATCAGCGTCCGTAGTACAATATTGAGAAATTGCTTTGGACGGTTTGAGATGCCGTAGCAGAACTACCATACAATTGAATGTGACATGAGAAATTCTGTAAGCATATGTCTTATGCAGTAACAAAGTTAAATTTTCGGAAATAAAAAAACATATTAATAGTTGTTCAAAAATAAAAATTCAGTACAGCGGCTATATCTCCCCCGACGTTTACCGTACGTAACAAATGTTCACACAACGAATATAAATTATGTTGTAGATACCAGTGCAGTCCCTCATTTAAACCATGGTTATGTTCCTTCTTTAAAATATTAGCAATTAATTAATAATAATAATAATATTCTCCCCATGTGGCATTCTAACCTCTATTTACGGCCACCATGATTACTTTGCAGCTTGAGATAATCTTAAGGAAGGTCTGACATCTTAAGAAGTTCTCAGTTTTTCCTTAGATTTAACTCACATTTCGTCTCTGCAATGACAGTTTCTCCTCACATTTCAGTCATAGAGAACTTAGATTTTACTCAATACGACTGTCTGTATATGCTAGGAAGTGTACTGAGGAGGGATGGAGGTAAACCATCTCGCCTGCAGCACACACGTGGTGCGTGGTAGGCGGGGCTCCAGGTGACGTCACACGGGAGACTGCAGGGCTGCCTGGACCAGGCGCGTGGGAGCGGGGTAGGCGCGCCGCCAAATACGGACACCGGACACCCGTCCACCGTGGGTGTCTTGTCGACCAGGACGTCCGGTGTGCGCCCACTTCGCCTCTGCGCACAGTACCTGGGCTCCTGCCCCGGCTAGGGCATTCGTCATACGTCACTGTGCACTGGCCGTAGGTAGAGTCGAACTTATCGAGGACCATAGTAGTGAAGCAGACATGGCCTGTATTAATATCCGTGCTAGGTAGTTTTATTCACATCAGTGCAAAAAAACTCAACCCTTTTGAACAGAATATTTTGAAAAAAATTAAGACTAAGAGCAGTTATACGGTGCACAATTTTATGTAGGGGGGTTTTAAAATATTGTACAGTTTGTTTTCGCTTAATTTGGGCGTATTTTCGTAACAAAATTGGTGATCTTTGGGTGCAAAAATCAGAAAAACTACGATGTTTATTGTTGCCAAAAATACTAGGCAGAAATTATTATACATTTGTGACAAATCAATGATGGGTTTCTTCGATACATAAATTATGTTGCGTTAAAAAAAATATTTTCAAAATCATTGTATATCTACGGGGCCAGGCTTATGGGCATGGGCCCGAGGAGTTTCTCCATGTTTGATTAATATTATTTTTTAAACACATAAACGGGAGCCCATATCATAAAATCGCTCCGTAACTTTGTTATGACTGGTTTTAACTATGTGCTCTGATTTTGTCGAGACAGAAGACTGTAAGATGGTAGGTAATTAGTTAATTTACGAAATTTTGTTTGAATTGATAAATTAGCTTAAATCTTCATACAGTCTGTCTCGAGAAATCACATTACATAGTAAAATCAATTAGCAACAAAGTTACAAAGCAATTTGACGATATCGGCTCTTGTATGTGTTAAAAAAATTATTCTCTTGAAAGCAGAGAAACTCGGACCCATGCCGTTAAAGAGCATCTCTAGTTTATAAATTAGTACCACTTCACGATTATTTGTTTATTATAATTTCTTAAAGAATATTATACGTACGACCGTAAAACTTTTTTGTTGCAAACACACAAGTCATACAGACACTTTCACTCCCAAATATTTATTGTTAGGGACCCCTGTTTTTCACGAAAAGAATTTTCCACAGTTTGTTTCAGTGGCTTACGTGAACATCTGCAGTTATGCTTCATGGTTATTGGCAGCGTGTCTGGGTGAAGAGCCGTGTCTCATTTAACTAAGCTAATTACACAATCTTTCCTGTAACACCACACGTCTGTGATTTGCCGGTAGAATCCCAAGGTTCGCGAGAGTTTATTTATTTATTTTTATTTTATTTATTTTATTCACTCTGTTGACCCCTTACATGTATAGGGTATAGAGTACGTCAAGGTCTACATACAACAAATGTTTACAAATTTTATAACTAGCTTATTATACTAGACAAAATAATAAACACGATACTAAAACATCTCTTAACATCCACTGAGTAAGGACATAGCACCATATAGCAAGCCTTCACATCTGATATGTACAAACACTAAACAAGCTTATTGACTGTGTATATGGCTCCCTTAGTCAAAGGCTAAAAGTATTACTTATTTTAAAATATTCATTAATGTTATAAAAACATTTATCATGCAGTAATTTCTTTACTTTGGCCTTAAATTTTCTTTTGTTTGAACAGCATAATTCTTTATATTGTTTGGGTAAAGAATTGTAAATTTTTACTAGTGTCAACAAGGGGCCTTTCTGAAAAACTGTTAGTGACATTGAAGGTAAATTAATATTATCATTGTTAAAATATCCAATCACTGACTATGTAGCAAAACTGCAGATGTGCACGTAAGGCACTGAAATAAAGTGGGGAAAAATTATTTTCGCGAAAAAAGGGATCCCTATTTATAGTTACGTTACTAAGTGTTTTTGTTGTCTGTACGAGAGGTGATGCGTAGACCCACAGAACACGTGAGTTTATGCAGTCCTCGTGAGGTTGAGGTTGGTTAAACTGGAGATATATACCACTATTGCGCTGAAGACGACAGGATTATTAAGAACCTCCACGCTTATGCTGCTTGTAGAAGATTTTTGTATAACTTTAGTAAAATTTGACAGCTACTTAGAGGCAATGCTGTGTAACATGTGTCATAATGCAAGGAAACAATTACAGCATGTATGGTGAAATGGACATAGCAGGTTAATTTTAGACTTAAAAACGTCGACTGACATGCAATACAACTAGTACAATATTTAACTGTAACACTGGACTACAGTCATACGGAACAAGAGTGTAATGTACTTTCGGCGGCGGTGAAGGTCCTAAAGTTATGAGGAGGGAGATGTGGAGAGGTAGTGGTGACGTCATACGTCGTCAGTTGGTCGCCCGCCCGCGGCTGGCTTGTTGTAGGTTGTCTTTGTTGGGATGTATGTAGGTGTTGCTCGGAGCACAGCACCTCTGCACTCTGGTCTAGGTAGGCGAGCCACGTCATTGCGACTATCCTGGGTTAACTCTACACTATCCTGTCGTTTATAAACTGATCCATTTATCTGGGCGTGGTATTACTTGTTGAAACTGAGTGATGCCACACGTGTACCGTTACTTTGCCTTAACCAAAATTTTGGTCTTCATGTCGTATTGCATAGAAAGTTTAACTATGTGTTCAATAGAAATTATTTTAATTACTAGGTTCCAATTATCTACTTATTTACTACAAGACCCCAAAAGTAACATTTTCAGTGGTCAAAGTAACCCCGAAAACGGACGGTGACCTATAGTTTTATTATGTGCGTGCAATTTATTTATTCTTGTAAACTATGTGTGTTCAACACTATGTAACAGGTGTTCTCAGATATAATTGGTTATTTACTTAATTTTAGTATGATTACATCAATGTTGTATTTCGCACGTGGGACGTACTGCTAGTCTCGTCCACAGTGAGGCCATACAGACGGTTATGTACAACTCTACACAAGGAGACGAGTGGACCGCGGTCTATCTTAGGAAACCATCCCATCATTCGTCTGGAGCTATTTAGGGAAACCGGTAAGAACGGAAGTCAGGATGTCCCGAGTCGGGGATCGAACCCGATTGCGCCACTTTGTTCGGTGATTCTCTCCGTATTTTAGGCAAGTAAGCAAACGCGTGGAAGATTTCCTCGTGGTGCTCCTATACTTCATTAGTAACGTTACTACTACATAGTTTTCCCAATGTTGAGCTTTAAATGTGTATGCCACATTAACTTATTAAAATCTCGAAAGTGTGTGTATGTTGATAAGGAAAAATATTTACAAATTAGCAATTCTACATACCCAATATAATATGTCTTACTTACACTATGAATAAAAAAATGTAGCGAGAATAACGCATTCGTTTTAACCTCTTTTGTCGCGGAGTTGAACTACGTGACATTTCGGCGTCAGAGATTGTGCCCCAAAAGTGCATTACTGAGTCAGAATATTTTCTTAATAAAGTTGGAAAATATTGTTTAGGAGTGCTCTTTCATTTTCATATTTGCTACGAGAATCCTACCGTTTTCAGTTCATGTAGGCGCAAAAAAAAAAAAAAAAAAAAAAAAACACTAAACAGGGTTTGTATCTTGGCATACCGGATAGACAGTTTTAATACTGAGGACGTGATTGTAAGCCTATGATATTCGTGCTACGTGGTTTTAGCACGCCTTGGCTCAGTCTTGTGTGTGCAGGCCTAGTATTGTGAACGACTGATGTTTGTAGGACGAGTGTTGGTCTTGTGTTTGTAGCTGATAATATTGACGTGATAACATCAGTCATGTCGGGCACTCATAGAACTAGGTCAAGGCTGAAACCAATGATTATACTTCTTCCTGAAACTGTTATAACCTTGCTCAGTTAGTTCCTATCATTTTATTTGTATATTGCTGACAATATTTACACAGTTCTGATAATGATTAACTTTAGACATGCATTGTGAGACTGTTTATATAATAGACTCCGAGGTTTTTCTAGCTGAACTAGCCAAAGTGTATTTAGTATATGGCTTCATATTTTGTCAGAAACCCTAGACTAAAACTTGTCTAGAATTCTAAACTCAATTATTACAAAGAGCAGTGAACGTGCTTACTTTCATGGGTGTATGTCTCTATATGGTTTATCTCTTCGTGTACATTGCCAGTTGTCTCTGAATAGGAAGCGCCTAGTCTTAAGGTGGGTTTACAATGAAAGTAAGCATTAAACATAGGTCGTACGTACCAGAAATTATTTCCATGTATTCGAACCTTTTAATTTACAACTGATCTAAATCGGTCGTGTGCATAGGGATGCCGACATAGGATATGGCAAAATTTCATTTATAGTGCAGACGTAAAGGACAGCAACCAATCAGAGCAAAGGATTTACTCAGTGTCCACCATGTTGGTTTCACCTCCGAAATTCACGCCAGAATAAGACATTTTAATGTTAAAGTATGTTTTTATATTATAAATTATATGATCTTTGAAAGAACTGTGCAATGGGTGTGCATGACTGGATTCAGTTTCTTGGACGAACTCCATTGCAAATTGAACGACTGTCAAAGAAAACTATACAAATAAAAGAAAACCATAAAATAAGCAGAGTATGCTTTAGTCAGCAAGGTACATACACAACAAGAAATTCCAAAATGGAATCGAGTCAAATAGAAACAAGGAACAAACAGATAATAAATGAAAATAATAACAAATAAAATAAAAAACCAAGTAACATGCGACACAACGATGAGATGAAACAAAAAACACAGCAAATATCAGACACGAACAGAAAAATAACAAAAAGGCACAACAAATAGACGAGACAAAACGCAACAGATAACAGACACATACAGAAAAGACAAACGACACAACGAAGAGACGAAACAAGACACAGTAGTTTTCCAGACAGACAGTGTTACGACGTTTCGGGAACTGGAATCTGTTCCCGTCATCAGGTAGACACATGGTTCAGGAACACGAGTGCGACTGATTATGTTGTGTATGTACCTTGCTGACTAAAGCATACTCTGCTTATATTATAGTTTTCTTTTATTTGTATAGTTTTCTTTGACAGTCATTCAATTTGCAATGGAGTACGTCCAAGAAACTGAATCCAGTCATTATAAATTATGTTTACATTATCCAGTTTATTGGGGTTTTGTTTATATACATATTTCTTTTTATTTGTTAATGCGATTACACTTCAAGTATTTTCAAATGGCCTTCGGATGTATTCGACATAGCAACGAATGTTTCAGATTCATGGGAGAAATTCTTTGACCAATCATTTCAGTAATAATTCAACTTTGAATGACTATAGGCAAGTGATTTGTAGCCTAACGTTGAACGATAACAGTAAATTTGCACGCCTGGAGTTTTGTGACGTGTTTGTAACGGATGCTACAAGCAACCAGGATGTTGGTAATATGACGATAGAGGGGGGGGGGGTGAGTGGGGCGCCACCCCCACACTATATGTGGACTGACTAACCAAACCACTCTGCCCCCCCCCCGGCACCACTATACGGAGTCATCGTCTGTGACCTTGCGTGTCTGAGCCCACACCACCCCCGCTTCTCTATACACTCCTCATATATAGGTGGTTCGCGATATGTGACCACTTTTGAAGACCACCTTGCCGAACATAATAATTGAAAAAATAATACTTACTGTGACCTGTACTAGTGAATTTTTGCTTTCCCCTCAAGTTATTAACACACTTTTATTTTTGCGATTAGTAGAGACCAGAAGAATTCGTGTTTTCATTTGGGCACATGCTAGAATTGCAACTTTCGCAATGGACGACTTGAAGTACACGCCCCCTGACGTCACACCGCAATGGACGACTTGAAGTACACGCCCCCCGACGTCACACCGCAATGGACGACTTGAAGTACACGCCCCCTGACGTCACACCGCAATGGACGACTTGAAGTACACGCCCCCTGACGTCACACCGCAATG
>PNEQ01028291.1:0-25477 GCA_003012365.1 Medauroidea extradentata
TTTGTCGGCGGATTTATTAGATTGCTGCTACTTCCCCCAACCGAAATTCCACTGTTGTTCTATACTTACCTCAATTCATTTTCATGATCGCTAAAGATGTATATATATATATAATTTTATATATATATATATATAATTTTATATATATATATATATATATATATATATATATATATATATATATATATATATATATATACATTTTTTAATGTTCTGTACATTTCGCTTCAAGCATTGCCTGTCGGAAAGCCACAAAAGTAGAAAAATCCTCTGCGTATCTCTAGTGAGTTTTTTTGTGATACAGATTAATTGGGGTATTTGTTTTAAAAAAGCTGATGAAATGTGTAATAATAGCAAACAGCCGGATAAGTTTATAAATACTCTAATAAAATGCTCTATTTTATTTCCTCTTTCACGCCTATCGATTTGTTCCCGTGGCTAATCCATGGGGGGGGGGGGGGGGGATTTACCAGGGGCAAGTGTAATCTCCCCCCCCCTACCTCGCCTAGAAAAACCAGTTGTATACTACATTGATATTGCTTATAATGATTTGAGTCTGCAAACTGCAAGTAACGTCTTTGCTGCATTGTCTGCATTCATGAACGTGGTCGGTGTTAGTTGTCGTACAGCATGCAATGGCAACACTGTTAATATAACAACTACATCAACATACAATTTTAAATGTTTAGGACAGGTAGAAATATATTTCATAATTCTTTGTGGCATGGACCGTCTTCCTATACTACTTGACTATGGGCCAGTCAGCTCTGGTAATATTGGAAGGCTGCCGTGGAATGTAGGCTACTGGCGAAATGGGGAAGAGGTACACTAGCTACGTTAGTACAGTACGGGAGCGGAGGTTTATTCCTTCCACCAACCTAGCTCGCTACCCGCTGACACGTCTCGACACCCCAACATTGTCGGAGCGAACTTGCAGCCTTATTGCTGCGCCTGTGGTGGGTTGATCACATGTTAGAATGATGTTTAATGTATATCATAATTAAAATAATTGTATTATTTATTTATTCTGTGGTTAGTAAACGTCTTTTTTGGAATGACTATGGTAAGTGATTAGAATTGATAGGTATTAGTTCCTATATTTTTGTTTATGCTTTCTTAGTTCCTTATTTAATAAATAAATTTCATAACAAGGAATTTGTGACTACATGTAAGAAATGTGTTCGTAGCGCTAGTGCATGGACCTTAAGCCATTTTGACACTTTATCCAAATTCCGTGTTGCATAATGCGTATTGTGTGACATAATTTTTTTTACATGATTTCCAAAAAAAATTGCATTAAGCTTTATAATGTGCATTAAATGTGGAAATGTACATATTTTGTAAAATTAAAAAGGTTTTTTACGTAATGTCAATGACTTGTGTTATTGAGTATGCCCTCTCCTAGGTGTGTCTCTGGATCCTGACTCGTTCTATATCAAGTCTGTCTGCGTAACTTTAATCTCGGATATGTAGTCTATTTAACAATTAATTAGTACAACAATGCGGTAAATTAATCTTTGTTCTGAAAATATAAGCTAATTATTTGGGCTCACTTAAGTTTCATGTATTATTAAAATTAACTTGAGTCAGTGCACACTGAACTCATGAAGTAACTGCTCACTTTTTTACAGTATGTTGACTGAGCTCCATGTGCCTATTGTGTTCATTTTTCAGTTCCGTAGTTCTAAGTAAGTAAACAAAATTTTGAACTATACCACTGCACTGGATGAGTAATAAACTAAAAATGTTTATACGTATTTAATTGTGTTCTTTTTTATAGTCTGAATATTCTAAACAAATTCATAAATATTAAAATACGCATATGCCATGGTATTGTTATACCACTGACAACATAGTCCGTATTTCAATAATATCTAACTTTGTAAGAGATTATAGTTTATCGAGGGAAAACTTGACTGTTTGCTGGGTTTGAACACGTATGTTCGGCTAATGAAAAGATTACTGGATTTCGATTGTGCATAGAGCTATTGCTCTATTTGACTAAGCCAATAAGGATCACGCTGTTGTAATATTGGATGCCTATTATTTGTCTGCAGACAGTTACGCTGTGTCAGAAGTATATCACCCAATCACACATGTCGCGAGAGACCACAGTGTTTTCAACGGTGTGTTGGCATCAAAATTTTTCGCCATATACCATCATATCTAACCATTATATTTTTAGTAACACGTATGATATAGAGAGAAATGAGTTTATATTGGAGGAAATCAAATTTTATAGTAGAAGTTTTGGCGAAAAGAGTTTTGCCCAATTTTGTTTCATTGCAACCTTGCTTCGACGTAATTGGTTGTGTGTGTTTGTGCAGAGCCGTCTTTCATTTGACTGTGCCAATCAGAACAAGGTTAACTGCGACAGCACGCGTCTGTGATTTGCGGATATAACTCTCAGATGCTGGAAGCTAAAACATACAATAACTGACCAGGAAGCAGAGCTGAAGGATGTTGCGATATTGCCTGGCAAGCCGGACAACGAGAGAGGTTCGGGCTGCAATTAGGCCAGCATTGGGAAACCACGGAAGACAGCAACTCACGACACCCCCTCGTAGTGGTGCAATAATTAGGACAAGCACGCCAATATAACGTCTTGTTACCAAGTAAACGGAGTCTGTCGCCCGCCAGCACTCATCCGATCAACAGCAGTCCAGCTCTCCTCCAAGGCTCGGGAGTCGAGTCCCTGTGGGGATGTTGACACAAAATGAATATTTTAAGTCATTATTATATTGTGAGATTTTACTCCGATGGTACCTACACAGTGGGTTTATTAAGATGTTATTTAGGACTAAATGACTTTAAGACAGTAATGGTTAAACGAGCATTTACTATACTACAATGGCAGATACTCAGAATACAAATAGGTTACAATGTGTTGTATTAATTTAGGAAGGGAGTGCAATATTACTGATTATTAATGTTAAGGTGAGGGTTGTTGCCACATAATTATATCTGACGACCTTACCGAAGCTGGATTGATGAGGAGACGGCATCGACGGACGGGCACGCACCCACCGGGACTCGACCCACGAGCCCCGGCGGAGAACTGGACTGCTGTTGATCGGATAGACGACAGACCGACGACAGACTCGTTCACTTGGTAACCGTGCAATATATCGGTGTGCTTGTCCTCATTATTGCGCCACTACGAGGGGGGTGAGGTGAGTTGCTATCTTCCGGGGTTTCCCAACGCTGGCCTGATTGCAGCTCGAACCTCTCTCGCTATCCGGCTTGCCAGACAATATCATAACAATGTGCTCGTCCGTCGATACCGTCTACCTCATCAATCCAGCTTTATGTAAGGTCGTCACATCTAATTAGGTGGCAGCAACCCTGTGATATTCCTCCATTTAATTAATTGTATTAATAATTCACAATACCACTCTTCCCTCCTAATTTAATATAATGCATTGTAATCGTTTTTGTATTCCGAGTACCTGCCGTTCTAGTTTAGTAAATGCATGTTTAATCATAACTGTCTTAAAGTTGTTTAACCCTAAATAACATCTAAATAAACTCTTCCAAAATACAAAAACATGACGTTGGTGGAGAAGCTCTCCGACTACGAGGACGACCGAACCCCTTGTCCCGGGGGTCTAACCTAGAACTGCGGACACGGCGCGAGGCTGGGTCAATAAGTGGATGCTTTAACTCCCAGCGTCTGAGAGATATACCCGCAAATCACAGACGCGTCCCAGCGTCTGAGAGATATACCCGCAAATCACAGACGCGTGTTATCGCAGTTAACCTTTCTCTGATTGGCACAGTTGAATGACAGACGGCTCTGCACAAACACACACAACCAATTACATCGAAGCAAGGTTGCAGATGTGCACCTAAGGCACTGAAACAAAATTGGACAAAAATCTTTTCGCCAAAACTTCAACTATAAAATTGGATTTCCTCCTATATAAACTCAGGGTAGCATTATATCCAATATTCTCGCCTACAGTATTAGAGAAATTCGAATCAGATTTTTATATAAGCTGTCACTTATATTGAAGACGCTTCGTTTAGACTCACTATGCATAATAAAATTACGTCACCAGTATAATAACCGTATCTGGATCCACGAAGAGAAGTGAGATGGTGATCATCAGTATGGAAATAAGTACTGTCGCTCAGCGGCCCACTTGGCACAGGTATTATAAGCCTCGCAAGAATATGTATTACAAACGACCGAGGGGAAGTGCGGCAGGATGTAACGTTCCCATTTGTCGCCCATCACGACGGCTTTTACTCGGGTACGTCACAGATTGTTACTAAAACCGCCTCTCGCGAGTGGCTGGAAGCAGAGATAAACTGTCTCAAGACGTTCCCCAACCACAGTCCCCGCGGACTTGATGCCAAGTTCAGGAATAAATCTTTGGAATCTCTGCAGCTAATGGTCCGTCTCACTCTCCTTTCCGAGAAACCTCAACATTATCCCACTCACGTCCCATTCCTCTCTGCTTCTTTTCTTGCAAGACGAACATGCCTCCAAACAATGCTACATGATAATATTGCAGCACCATTTCTTAATATATTGTTGAGTGTTGTTAGATCAAGGTTAAGAGTGAGTGAGAGTCTCAATCATGAATTTTTGTATTTTGTGTCATAACTTTCCTTCGGAGTAAGTTTTTGGTACTTTAAACCAACTACGGAATAGAATACATTTAATAGACTTTTAGACACCATAAATCTCTGTTTTCCGTTACTGTTCTTACATATCGAATTGCAGTTTAGAAAGTAATAAGAATTTTCCAATTGCAATTCAATCTGTAACAACACTAATAACAACAAAATTTTTAAGGTGTTTAAAATTCTTAAGTATGTATTCTATGCCATAGTTATATTAAAGTGCCAAAAATTTACCCACAAGAAAATTTATGAAACAAAATACAAAAATTTGAGATAGCGACTACCACTCACTCTTAAGGGTACCTATATTTACTCTTTTGGGAACGTTATTTTTAAATCCCTAAAACGAGCAAAAACTATCATAAACGTTATAAAATAAATTTGTATTTTTATAAAATAAAAGCTTGTAAACTAATGTCAAAACATTTATCAGTCTAGGCACTTCAACAAGAATGTTGCAGGTCATTAAAATGGTATAAATTTTCAATGTACCTGAGGTGA
Organism: Medauroidea extradentata; assembly: GCA_003012365.1. Classification (NCBI taxonomy): domain Eukaryota; kingdom Metazoa; phylum Arthropoda; class Insecta; order Phasmatodea; family Phasmatidae; genus Medauroidea; species Medauroidea extradentata. Next base: position 5,134 of record PNEQ01028291.1, read on the forward strand.
CTATAGAGATACATTTTTCTGAGCAGATTGTTCTGTGAGAAACAAAGTAACCTTTAGAGGCCTGTCACGTTTTACAAATTATTCAGTACTTTTACATAAACATCGTTGGCAATTGGTTACCGAAAAATGTGTATCACTTCAAAGAATTGTTGTAAAATGTACGAGAATTTAATAGTAAATATACAAATTTAATCTGTGAGTATTCAAAAATCTTTGTAAATATACAGACATATTTGTATATTTCCAAGCATTTCCTGTAGAACTAACAAATTTTAGTAAACTTACAATTATTTTTAAACTAGTCAACAAATATTTTTGTATACATAAAAAAAATTTTTTTTCTGCGTAGTTGTGTTGAAAATTGCTTTGTTATGTTATGTATTTTTTCAGCAATAATTACACAGTTTTGGCTAATTACTGACTTATATAAAATTTGAATGAGTAGACTTTTAACTAAAAATGTATTACCATTTTGCTTAGGAACGGTAAGCCTTCAGAGTAAAAGTTATTTTCAACACATCTGTTTAAATGTTTTACGATTCCTGCTCCTTTTGGATTAAAAAATAATATTCCAAAACACTGACGTTTAAGTGACTTGCGCGAAAGTCGTCGTAACACAGTACATAATTTCTGCTACTCGCGGGTTTTAAACAAGTAAACTTAGTTCTTGACGTCATCAGTAATTTGTACGATAGTCGAGGTGCGAACAGAAAACAGGCTTTACAAAAGAGCGTGCAGGCCTACTCCAATAACTATCTCTTTATTTTTTGATATTTATTTATTTACTTATTACACTCCGTCGATCATCTTCATTGTCTAAAATACAGTTTAGGTATGGAGTATGTCAAAGTAACAAATAAAAACGTAAACTAATACATTCAATGCAAATACAAACAAGAAAATAGTATACTATATACATAAGAGTATATTTTAAAATAAAATTCACAATATAAAATGGCAATATTATTAAAACAACAAATTAAACTGAATACTATACCAGTGCCAGGCGTACGAAGAGGAGAAACGGCAATGAACTCGGAGTGCTTCTACAGTAGATATGAGTGGTCCATCATCTTCTTCTGGGCAGGTTATACTCTTAATTTATTATCGTGGCATGTGACCCTAATATTTGAACTTTTTAATGCAAGGAGTATTTATCAGAGTTTTATTATATTTCGTTTTTATAATGATACTAGATGCCTGCCTGCAGTATTTTGAAGTACTATTACTGCGAGATTTTAAGTGGATTTAAAAGATATTTTGTACTAAGTGAAAAAAAAAAAACATTTTACGTCTTCCCGTGCCCTTAACAGTTGAAATTTAAAAAAAAATATCCTAATTTGTTTTATATTTTAATTTCGTAGTAAAAATCTGAAGTAATTCGAAGTTTGTTAAAGTTGAAGAGATATAAAAAAACAATTTTATAACACACTAGAAGTCCCCCGCGACTTCGCTCGCGAATATTATTCATAACTGATAATATTTACTTTCATTGAAAAATCTCTTTCTACAACAGACTAGTACTTCCTTAATCAAGTGTTAGAATTACAAATATGCTAGTTGAGCTAACTCTGCAGCAAGCAAATTAGATATAGCTGTCCACGCGGAAAGCAGTCTTAAGTAACTGCCACTAACAGCGACTTCGCTTGGGCCTAATTTATAGCACTGCAAAGTAGACGTTGTGGGGTAGTTACAGACACCTGATTGTAAGAGATTAATAGAATGAAAAAGTCTGATTTACCCTGTGCACAACCATTGTTGACTGTGCCCTCAATTACATATTGTCAAAATATTCACTTGGAGTTTATTGTAATTATAAAGTTTTGGTGGGAAAAGGTTTTGCGGAAACGTATTTGGTGCCCCAACCTTGAGATTAGTGAGGTTATATATGTGGGCTGATGTTTTCGAGGAACGTAATTAGAAAGTGAATTGCATAATCCATTTTACCCCTTTTAAATGAATATATGCAAATTACACTAATTCGATCTGCCTTGCAGTTTTTGTGTGTCAGAATTGAACGTTCACACGCAGCTGTTACCGGAATTCGAGCCCAGAGGTACAAACAACTGCGTCACGTTACGTCGAAATAATTAATGAAAACAAACTGAATTAAAAATAATATAATATTCATGTCCTGGTGTCATAGACGTTACACAACACCACGTCTCGGTAGGTTACAGTAGAGTGAAACTCCTGTATAATTTATTTATCGCTGGCGTTCTTGCTTTTCGAATCGTCTGTCTTGAAATTTGACAAACTTAGTTTTATTCTTAATAATCAAGTTATCTTATAAAGTAAAGAAACTCACACATAATTTTTAAATACTTACGTAAGCGTCACTCTGTTGCGAACAACAATTCAACATATCCACTGGTTAGATATATACCATGGGTTGAAGGAAAACACATTTTGTGCTTTTTTACCCTTTTGGGTGACGAATTTCGAAATAATTTAATTTCACGTCATATACATTTGTATAAGTATCCAATTGAAGTGAAAATCACGACGGTAGCCCGTTAAGTCGAATTAAAAACGATCATTCATTAAAAGACACATTTCACCCTTGTACAGTTAATGAGAGTTCAAATTTCGAAAAATATTAAAACCTTTTTTCGACCATTTTTGTGATCATCATCTTGAAGCAAAAAAAAATTAACTGTATATCTCGACGGATTCGACAGATATCGAGGATTTATCTAAAACACATTGAATGTCTTTTCACATTCTAAAAGAGTGAAATTCGGGGAAAAAAAAAACAATCAAACCTTGAATCACATTTTATAATAGTTTATTTGTGTCTCGTGGAACACGCCAATAACCCGATACGCCCTAGATATATCGACGATTAATTGAAAACACATTTCACCTCTTTTCACCGCCTTAGGTGGGGAATTCAGAAAATTCCTGAAATTACTTTTCAGGTGTTTGAGTAAGCATCAATCTTAAACAAAAATCAAGTCGCTATATAAAAATCAACGGAATATATATATGTTTAATATTCACTATATACATATATATATATATATATATATATATATATATATAGTGAATATTAAACATATTTTACCCTTTATTTTAACCTCTTCGGGGGCTAATTCGGAAAATATATTTTAGTGGTAAGTTACATGGTACATTTACAAAAGCATTAATCTAAATCATTGATCATTTAGATATCTCGATTGGTTCGATAGATATGGAAGAATAATGGAAAACACATTTCACGTATTTTCACCCCCTTAATTAAGGAATTTCGAAACATATTGGAGTACTGTTATAGAAATTTGTATACGTAACAAATTGAAGTAAAAATCCCGACGATAGTCAATTGTGTTGCAATAATATACACAATTGATTAAAAAAACACATTTGCCCCTTTTTACTGCTTGGGGGTCGAATATCTAAAAATCCTGAAAGTGCTTTTTTTGGAATTAACGTAATCAATATTTTGAAGTGAATACCAACTCTCTATCCCAAAGTATTATATTGATATCGATAGTTAATCTAAAACACATTTAAGGTCTTTTCACCCCCTTAAAAGTTGAATTCCGAAAAATCCTTCAATTGGCTAATATACATTTTTATGTGTGTCCTATTAAAGTAAAAATCACGACGATAAGCCATCGGATTCGAGCACTATCGATGTTTCTTCGGAAACACATTTCACCCCTTTGCTCCCCCTTTAAGATCGAATTTCGGAAAATCCCTTCTTAGTGCTCGCCTACGACCTTAGGGGAAACCCCACAAAAATTTTCACGATTCTAGGTCCAGTGGTTTGGGATGCAGTTTGATATGTCAGTCAGTCAGTGTTCACTTTTATATATAGAGATTTGTAATAGTAAAAAGTAGATGGAAAACAATCTTTGATTGTTAATTTTTTGACTGCAGTTCTATTTTGAATAAATTAATAAATTAATTGGTTAAATTCTTCCACTCTAATCACAAGACCTACACACTACTAAAGGCGCACATTGACGACTCGCCAATTTGTGTCCAAACCGCATAAGGGTTGTCTCCAATAGATCTCGCATCCTGAAGAAACGGATAGTGTTAGTAGTTAATTTTGCTGTATGTGTCTTTACATATGTGTATAATTAAATCGAAATAAACATGTAAGTACTAACTATGAGCCTATTATTTTTAATTAGACTTATCTCAATCTCCTGCTGATATTCAGTTGGAATTGGTGAATATTTCGCTAGTGACGAACGCCATACTAAAGTATCTGGTTTCAATAGTTTTGAAATAGAAATCTTGTAATAGAATTAGTTGAACTTCCAAAATAATATTTAATTTAATACTCTTCTTAAAACGTTGTGTTATGTGACCTGAATATGCAGTTCAGGACTACTTACATGGTCACATTTTGCTCACACGCAGTATTTAGTCACATATTACCATGAAACAAGTACGTAGGCTAAAATGAAGAAAGTGGTAAATTACTTAAGAATTTAACTCATACGTCGGTAAGGATTGTTATTTATCGCGGGAATTACATTAATTATTTGCGGAGTTAAAATATGACACTTCAATATCTTACGTTACTTGTTCGCCAGGGGTGTGTTCCAAATGCAATTGATGAATGCACTAACTCCTGTGCGTCGCTACTTAATGTTTGTTTTTGGCTGTAAACAGATCAACCGTGCCACATAACCGTCGTGACAAAATAGTCATGTCGCTGCGCTGGTAGAAAAGCTTCATCTAGTTTCCCAGTGTCTCTGTACATTTGCGTAATGCTAATTGCCAACTGTAAATTTAAGACATGAAAAATTTAAGCTTTGTAGTTTTGGTGACTTACTTGTTTGCATTTTACTACATTACAGTTAATTATATTAGCTAACCACAATCACAGTTTGAACTGATACATTACACTTGTAAAGATTGGTTTCAAAACTCTTCTGCAGTACCCTAAATATAATATTTACTATCCAAGTGGTCAGCCAACCAAGAAAAATAATAGGTGCGATAGTGTTTTACTTAGCAGTTAAGATAATATAACAATTTTTATTTATGCCTGGCACTCAAGCATTCGCCTATAATCGTCATAATCATCATCAGTGGCATGCCTACAGCAAAATTTCACACGATAGTTCTCCATTTTCTTCTGTCTTCTGTCATTTTCCTCATGTTGATGTATTTTCCGCTTCCTTTGATTCTATATATATATATATATATATATATATATATATATATATATATATATATATATATATATATATATATATATATAGCATCAAAGGAAAATGACAGAAGACAGAAGAAAATGGAGAACTATCGTGTGAAATTTTGCTGTAGGCATGCCACTCTCTTCCCATAAAATAGTCATTCATACCATCTGTAAGCAAGCAGTCCCTTGCCTATTCAGTTTTCCTTCCTTTCTCTTATAATTTTCAGTGGTATTTCTTTATTCACCAACTCTTTCCATCTAACTTTTCATTAAAGTCATTTTCCACATTTCGAAAGCTTCCATCCCTTTTCTGATCTTCGCTTCTTAACATAGAAGTTTCTGCTCCTTTTAGTGCTACACTGCAAACAAAGCACTTGACAAATATTTTCCTTACTTCTTAACATACTTTTCCGCATAACAACTTCATTTTCCGGTTAAATGCTTCCGTTGTGATAAAAATACGAGTTTTTAGCTCTCAATGGTATTTCAAGTCTACATCCTAAATGAAGTTGCAGTATCTTGCCTGCTAAATGTTAACTTGGCCTAACTTAATTTGTTTCTGTTTCGTTTCTTTACCAATCACCATACTCTTTGTTTTTGATGATTTTATTCTCATGCCATAATTCTCCCAAGCTTCATTCGAATCTTAAAGCAAGTAATTTGCAGTTCTTTCACTTTCTGCTAATGGTATCATTCCATAAGCAACCTGGCATGTCACTCTCCTTAATTTAAGCATTTCCCTATGGTCTCTTCTAAGTCTAGCGTAGGTCCAACATAAAACTGGTGTTTCACTAACCACACGTGTGGTTTTTAATTCTGCGTTATTTCTATTTAACTTGATTGACATTTGCCGCTTACTACAGATCGAATGAATCACCAGAAAACTTTAGAAAATATTGAAGTTTTAATTCTATAACGTCTCGTTTTGATTGTTTTCATATGAATCACTTATATGTCCTGTTATACTCCGGAGGTATCGAAGATACGTATCAGTATAAGACATTTCTTGTTAATTTTTCATTTCTGTCACCAGTAAATAACAATAAGTTATTGTATTTTTACTTTTGAAAGTTTGCTGAACACACGAAAATTCAAGATTAATAATGAATGTTCAAGCTGTGTCATCTACGCAGATGTAAGCCATGTCTCAGTTGCCGTTAACGCCTGTCATCTCTCCACTTGGACTCTAAGGAAACAGGAATTATTTAAGAGGCTCTTATTAATTACTGCACGGCGGCAGATTCTCCCTTTGTGAAGTTTTCGCCGAGGATTGATTCCTGGATTGGATTTCTGACGGATGCCGGCTTCTGAAAGCAATCCACTTCGCCGGAATAATTCTGCTCTCCACAAACCAATCGGCAAGCCACTTCAGCGGCTTCACTTAATTGCCGTGAGGTTTCAATTTCATCCTTCACGAAGCGGGACAATTTAAACTAATTAACTTAACCCGGGACGTGTAATTTATACGATTAGATACTTTGGCCAAGCAAGCTCTGAGGGGAAGTTGTAATTGAAATTGCCCAGTTCAATTAACGTTTTCCATTACTTTTTTCGAATGAGAAATACTGTTTATGTTCTTGGGTAAAGAAATACGCTGATACTTATCAGCAAATGGTTTAACTTCACAAGAGTCTAGCTTCTCGTGTGATTAAACAATATTTTAGAGAAAAACTCGCGAAGAAAATGTTGAGGTATTTTTACACCGTAACCAACTATACGAAATTTTGGCTGTATAATTAATGTTCTACAAACACGTCTGCTGGGAAACATTTTTCATGAAATTTAGAGAAAGCACTCGTCTGTAACATATTCTTATTTGTAATAATGCCTTTTACAAACATAGAAATTGCAATAAAAAAATTTAGCACTCAATTCTGTTTCGCACTATCTACAATATGGTCGAAAAGCTTTGCGATTTCATTTACTATAACATATACATATATGATTTTAGGCCCTACTCGATTGAAAAAGAAGCCAAACATTTTTGCATTACTAATTCTGAACATATCGCTATTATGTTCTTATTATTTTCGTCAGATATTTTACACGTGACATGCTGGTAAGAAGACATTTTTAGCCTACTTTCTTGTAGGAAAGATTGGCTTGTGAGATCTCTCCTCGATCTGTCTGTATGCATGTATGTCTGTCTGCATGTCTTCTATTAATACATTTTGAATCCGTGGATCGAATTTCCTTACGCTAAATACACATTTAGAACTTAATAATCTGACTTGACTTTTGGATATTTCGTTTCTGCCGTGTTAATATATTTTTTTTTTAATTTTGACCATTTTAACATATTTTTACCACACTAGATATCTAACCATATCATCAAACTCATTGCACACAAAACACCTAGTAAGATAACATAATATTTATGTATTTAGTTAATGTTGTGTGTATATTTTAATATAGTAGCCATTTTTATAATTTTTATCGTAATGTGCCATATATGAGGAATTATTATTTCGAATTTTATCGAAATTAGTTTACAAATACAAGACTTAACTTGACTTTTGTGTTTTTCGTTCATTGTATGTTCATATTTTCAAAATAACAGCCGGTTTTATATTTTTAGCATAATGCGACTAATCTGATGAAATATCTTTCAAATTATTCTCAAAATTGGTACACATATAGCCCATTACTGTAGAAGATAATTTGACTTTTCTGTATTTCTCATATCCTGTATTCATATTTTCAATGTGGTTGTTATATTTATATTTTTATCATAATATGACATACCTGAGGAAATACTTTTGCGAGTTTCATCAAACGTGGTCACATAGCTACAAGTATTCTTAATCAACTTGTATTTTTTTTTGTTAATATCGTGTTCATGTTTCATAATGATGGGTATTTAAAAAATGTTATCAAACATATGAGTTATGTGAAGAATACTATTTTAAAATGTCATTGAAATTAGTACACATAATTACTTTTCCGTCATACTGTGTTCGTATTTTCAAAATGGATGCTCTTTGTATATATTTGGGTCACACGAGATAGTTATATAACCATTTTACGGAACTACTTCATGCTTGGTGCGGGAACAGTGCTTAGCAAAGGGGCTTGGTTTTTATGTTTATGTAATGGCATTTTCGTATTTTACAAGTGGTTGCCATTTAAAGATATTATTATCACACGAAATATTTAAGGCACCATTTTCTTATTCTCACCAAACTCAGAAGTTATACAGTACTAAGTAAGTTAACTTGACGGTGTGTGTTTATATTTACGCATCTTCATATCATTGAAATTGTGACAATTTAAACATTTTATAATCACACGAGATATTTTAACGACCATTTGTCTTTGTACTTCTTTAAACTCGGTATACATATTGTTCTTAATGTTACATGATGACATACGTGTATTTTGTTAATTACGTGTTAATAGTTACACAGTGGAGGAATTGGAAATTTCTTTACCATGTGAGATATTTAATTGAACCATTAATCAGAATTTCATCAAACTCTGTACGTTCGAGGTACCTAATATACAGGTTGAGTCAGAACAGAGAGGGTTAATTGTCTTGTGGTGATAACTCACAGAAAACCATGTAGAAAATGTGTTTTCGATTTGTCCCCAAAGTAAGAATTGTGGGAGTAATGCTACCTTGAAAATATACTTTCAAATTACATTTCTATTCAAATTTCAAAAACTACTTCATATTGAATAACTAAACTTTGTGCAGTGTCTCTGAAATGACTTTACTTATTTCGCAGTAATTTAGTTTGGTATTTCATTGGCCCATCACTGTTCAAATGGGGCACGACACTTTTCTTCTGCTTGTAAGTTGGGAACACTTCACTGTAATTCATGTTTTACTGCGTAATATTAAACAGGCTAGGAAGATTAATGATAAAGGTCGTTTTGCCGAAGATTGCTAGAGTTACCTATTTTCCATAAAATCAAATGTAAAATCAATGTATTTTTTGTAACGTCTGAAACATTTGCAGCACTGCGACTTCCTAGCAAGGCGTGTAACCGAACTAAAAGTCGTGTTGCAATAATATTGTTGCTACGGATATATCATCTAATATTTGTTACAGGGATGTTGTAAATGTAGGTGCATAGTCCTATGAACAGTTGCACTGCACTCTGTGCGCAAAGAAACTGCGCTATTAAAGTAAAACTTATAAGTTTTTTGGCATTGTTCGCAAAGGTTTACAAAATCATACATTCAGGTAACCCTTCTGATAGTTTAACGTAAATCGCTTTAGTCCAGTGAGTGTGTCCTAACCATTACACAAAGCAGATAACCCATGCAGTGATGCAAACATTTTATTAGTGATTTTAGAAATTAGTCAATTGGTATCTAGACAGTGAATAATTTATTGTCACTAGTAACAAAGGGGTTACCTGGATGTAAGATTTTGTACACCTTGGTGAATACTGCCATAAACATGTGGGTTTTATTTTAATAGTGTAGTTTCCTTGCCCACAGAGTGCAGTGCAACAGCTTTATAGGACTATGTACCTACATTTACACCATCCGTGTAACATATCTCAGATAATAAATCCGTCTCAACAATATTGCAACACGCCTGTTAGTTCGGTTACACACCTTTGTAGGAAGTCGCATTGTCTGCATGTGTTTCAGGCGTTAAAAAAATACACTAACTTTACATTCGATTTTCTGGAAAACGGCGAACTCGAGCAATTTTCGGCAAGACAGCCTTTATCATTAATCTTCCTCGCCTGTTTAATATTATGCAGTAGAACATTAATTATAGTGAAGTGTTCCGAACTTACAAGCAGAAGAAAAGTGTCGTACCCCATTTGAGCAATAATGGACCAATGACATTACCGAAGTAAGTTACTGAGAATGAGGTAATGTTATTTATAAGGCACTTTACAAAGTTTCGTTACTTAATGTTAAGTAGTTAAAACGTAAGTTGAAAGTCTGTTTTCATGGAAGCATTACTCCCACAACTTTCACTTAGGGACAAATTGAAAACACATTTTCGACATGGTTTTTTGTGAGTAATCACCACACGAAATTAACTCGCTCCTTCCTGACTCAACCTATATAGACTTAATATTTATATATTTTGCTCTACCGTATTCAGCTTTTAATTACTGTTGCTCTTCTAACATGTGATCACATGAAATATCTGAGAACCATTCTCCAAAGTTTCTTGATACTAGGATTATATTAATTACTAAGTAATGTAACGTGAATTTTGACTTGTTTGTTTATTGGTTGTGTTTAGTAATACAATTGTATCCCTCAACAAAAAAAAAATTATACAAATAAGCAAATTTAATATTTATGTACTTTATTTTCTAATTTTTATTTAACTAGTAGTATTTATTGACGTAGGTCCACAACGTAAGAAGATAACACTAATATCAATATATGTATTATCGTTCAATGTTTCTACATGTATATGAACAATTTTATCTATAAGGGTTAATTTACACCGACCTTGAAGTAAAAATAGGCTTAGAAGTTATGCTGGTAACTCATAGTTTGTATTTAGTGCACAGTAGGCCTATATCAGATGGTAGCGAAATATGCGAAATGTTATGTGCTTTAAATTAGAAATAGAAGTGTTACTCTATGAGCAGAAAGTAAACGAAATTTGTGGAAAAAAAGATGTGCACAAAAATCTGACGTTACCGGAGGTGGAATTATAGCTAAGAATCTAGGTATCTTCTATTAGATATACTTAACTTTGTAGTATAAACGGTTGTGGTTAAGAAATATTTGATGTAATTTTCCTGCAATTAGAGTTTAAAGTTTCAAATAGTATTTCTGAGCTAAACGCGGAAGAATGACTACTGTTACGTGATCGCAGGAGTTGACAATATTTTCCTCTGTCCTAGTTGCTTGTGAATATAGGGTCGGGAGATAAGGTTTGTTTTCGTAGGAGCTGACGAGACGGCTAATACACGACTTTTATTTGTCTCTCGGGCTCCTAATGGGTCTTTTACGGGGGAAATACCTCTTTTTACACGGCCTTTTCTTCGTCGACATTTCCTCTTGCTTCGTCGCTCGTGCAAATGGGTCTCTTGATGCACAGTCCTAAATAATACACTCTTGCCCAGACTTGCACAGATAAGTATACAGCTATGCGACCGTCATTCTGGTCAGTAGATGTATCAGATATCGATGTGTCTATATACTGTCTCGTATGCAGCTTTTAAAATCCGGAAATATATCATGTTACTGTTTCACTTGAAGTTATTTTCCTCGTTTCGGTTACAAGGAAATTTTAATACATAATGAATAACACAATTTTTTTTTCCATTGTTGTCATAACATGATTACAATAGGCTATCAACCATTTGGTTTCGTGTCTGGTCAAACACAACGTTTAAACTCTGAGTCTTTATTAATCGGTCAGCTGTGTATGTAAACACGTTATTCATTGCCTCCTTGATTGTGACATAACCCTCCACTGAAACGAGGAACATAACTGCAAATAAAACAATAACAATAATGTAAGAACTTAAATGTTTACGTTCAAATGAGGCTATCTCGACAACCATCCCATATTGACTCCATATTCACATGAACTTTTTTTATCACAATGACCAGTACTATCACCTCCCAGAATATTGGCCTTTACTCCCTTGACATTCTATATGCCTGCATATGTTTCAGGTGATATATTTTTAATGTTAAATAAAAAGAAATCTGACATTTCATTTTCTCGCAAATGGTTCACTGTAGCACTTTCCTGCAAGACATGCTTTTTATTACACTTTTGTACCTGATCAATGTTTTGTAGTACAACATAAATAACAATGACGTTTTCCAGAGTTACAAGCCAAAACAATAATTTGTATCCGTTTGAACAGTGATAGGCTGGTGATATTAACAAACTAAATATTTGAGAATGAAGAACAGTCATTGTTGATAGAGTGCTCAGAGTATCGTTGTTTAATATTTAGCAGTTTTTGAGATATTAATTAATTTGTAATTCGAAAACTAACTCGCAATAATCTATGAGGAGAATGTGTTTTTATTTTGTCCCAAATGTGCATATAGTGGAGTCATGTTACCCTGAAAATAGAGTAGGGCCTAACCGAAAAAATAGGCGTGCCGCAATAATGCGATTTTGATAGGTTTTTAAATGGAAGAATTGCAACTCGGATGGTGTAAAAGTAGGATAGCCTACACATCACGGTAAAGTGGTTGCATTCTGTGGTGAGGAAAACAGCGATATTAAAATGTAACCCTCGAATATATCGCAATGTGCACTACGTTTTACAAGATCCCAATTACAGTAATACGTTGAGCCAAGCAGGAAATATCATATTTTTTAAAGTTATTTTAAACCTTTAACACCTTTTAGAGCTATGATGCGCGCCACGGTAGTGCGGGAAAATCATGGTGTACTGGAACGTGTTCGTCAGTCTCATATGTATCGTCTACAAGCATGTGTGGACTTGACTGGTTCAAACTTCGAGCACGTTTTGTAAAAACTAATGTGATAACTACAATTCTTGACTATCTCTGTTTGCTCTGTAATGTGCCGTCTTTGTAGTAGTTTTAGTAAACATTTCAAGATCGAAAAAAATGGATTTATTTATTTAAATACCCATAAGCTGTAAATTACACAACTTTTCATTGCATAAATGTACCGTTTGCATAATTTTAAAGACTTAATTTTTCTTTAGGTTTTTTTTGTGACAGGTATTTAAGCATTTTATAAATACGTTCTTTCATGGTTACAATATTGCTGACAAAGGTTTAAAACTGCTAAACAAATATGACATTTCTTGCTTGACTCTACGTTTTACGTTTCATCGTTACTTATTTTAAAAGTACAATATTTACCATCAGAATTAATCAATCAGTAGCAAATTTATTTAATTGTTTGCACAATTGTTGCTAATGTTAATAATTCACTGTCTACATAACAGGAAACATAATTTGTAACATCACTTATAACATTACTTACGCCAGTAATCGAATCTCTATTTCGTGTAGTTTCGTGTCCATAGCGAGCGAGCGATACAGGTTTAACTGTCTGTGGAATTTCTTGGAATTGGAATTTTGTAAAACGTAGTTAACATTGCCGTAGATTCGTGGGATTTATTTTAGTACCACAGTTTTCCTCGCCGCAAAATGCAACCACTTTGTCGTGCTACATAACCTACTACTGCTCCATTCTTAGTTTTAAAAAAAGCTATTGAAATCTCATCATTGCTACACGCCTATTTGTTTGGTTACCCGCCTTGCAAGTACAGTCGCAATGCCTACATATGTTTCAGACGATTCATTTTTTGTACTCTAAATGGCAAAAACTTGACATGCCATTTTCTCAAAAAATGGTTTACTCCAGCATTTTCAGACAAGACTACCTTTTTTATTACATTTTTGCTCCTGGTTAATGTTTTGTAGTACAACATGAATAACAATGTCGTGTTCCAGAGTTAAAGCCAAAACAAGACTTTGTACACCATTTGAACAACGATAGGCCTGTTATATTAACAAACTAAATTTCTGAGAATGAAGAACAATGAATGTTGATACATTGCTCAAAGTATCGTTGTATAATATGTAGTACTGTTATAGGTATTAATAAACTTGTAATTCGATCATTAATTATCATGGTAGCATTCCACCCACTATATGCAATTTAGGGACAAATTAAAAACGCATTTTCCTCATAGTTCTTGTGAGCTATCATCGCGCAAAATTAACACACTCCGTCTTGACACATTCTGTATATATATATATATATATATATATATATATATATATATATATATATATATATATATATATATATATAAGGAAGTGCCCCACTCACTGACTGACTGACTCATTCATTCATTCATCATCAACGCCCAGCCCCCAGCCCAAACCACTGGACTTAGAAACGTGAAATTTTAAGGGAAGTTTCCCCTTGTGGCGTAGGCCCGCACTAAGAAAGGAAATTTTGAAATTCGGCTATTAAGGTGGTGAACGGGTTGAAATGTATTTTTTGCAAATCTTTGATATTTCTCGAACCCGACGGGCTATCGTCGTCTTATTCACTTCGTTAGGTCGCAAATACAAATGTCTAGAAACAAATTTCAGGATTTTTCGAAATTTTTATATTAAGGAGGTGAAAAGCCGTTTAATTCGTTTACAGTAAATCCTCTCTTCCTCTTATACCACCTGAGATATCGAAGTGATTTTTTCTTTAAAATGAAGCTTACGCAAATACCTAAAAAGTTATTTCAGGATTTTTCAAAATTCGTTTTTGAAAGCCGGTAAAAAAATAAAACAGTTTTTTGATTAATCAGTCGTATCACCTAAACCGTTAGAGATATCGACGTGGCTTTTGTCTTATAATGAAACATAAGAAAATACCTAAAAAGTAATTTAACGATTTTTGGAAATTCGTCCTTGAATGCCTATAAAAAAATAATACGTGTTTAAGAATAATCTTTCGTAACACCTGAACTAGTTCAAAATTTGTTTCCTTTTTATTTCTTGCTTATAGTTAAACCTCTTTGGACTATAGCCTGTACACGCGAAATAACTTTCATGGCCTGTCTTGAATAATTTCTTTGTAGTTAAGTCTGTGGATTTGCGGGGGGGTTTTGTTTGCCAACCCACCATAAATAAAACCTCTTTGGACTGTAGCCCGTACATACGAAAGTATTATTACGGCCTGCCTTTAAGTATTCACTCGGGTATTGTACAAAGTTTGTGGTGTGGGAGGGGTGGGGTTACGGGTTCGTATCCTGTGCAAGTCTTTGCGATGGGACTTGACATGACATCATACGAGCATATTGCGTGCGCTCTTTTCACTGAGCTAAGACAATTTATAGTTCACTGTTATTGAGTACGCTAGCTTTTAAATGCCTTCATCACATATTTTATCCAGAATTACTGTTTGTATTACATAATTTCACGCGGGCAAAGCCGCGGCCGGGTAGCTAATTTTGTAGAGAAATAAAGACGAATTAAAAACAAAGATGTTCTGCAATTGAAGTACCCTCAGCGTAGTGGACTGGATAAAGCTGTTTGTATTTGGTGTTATGAAGATATACAGAGAATATAGTAACACCATCAATTAATACGTTATTAAAATTTAGTTACTCTTTTCTATAGTACACGCGGGCGAAGCCGCAAAGGGACAGCTAATATATATATACACACATTAAAATATGTTCACATATCTGATTAAACAAATAAGAATCCCACTATTGTAATATTTGATGCCTATTACTGGTATGCAGACAGCTACGTTGTGTTTGACGTCACTCGCAGTCATACACGTCATAAGAAACTACGGTGTCTTCAAGGGAATGTTGGCACAAATAATTTTCGCGACATACCATCATCTCTAAATACTGGTTAGCAGCAGCCACGCTATGAAGGAGCCGAATATCACAATATACATAATTTTCTATTATTACGCAGCCGTTACTTTCCCTGACGCTAGGAATCCTGCAACACCCTTACTACTAGCTTGTGGTTCGTAGTTATTTACTCATCACTTCGCCCTTATCTGTACACGTGTGGAGCAAATTATCGGTGATATTGAATAGCAACACGTGCCTGATCGGACACCCTAGTGGACGTCCTAGGTCTGGACTGTCACCGTCGGTCGGCTGGGCTATAGAAGAAGCCTCGGCGCGTAGAGACTCCTAGCTTATAAAATGTGAAAGTGAAGCTATTTTTGATTAACATCTATGTGAGGGGTGACGTGATGTGAGTATAGAGCATCGCCGGAATGTGGGAGGCCGGTGGGGGGGGGGAAGAGATCCCCGAGGAAACCTGCCGACCAGCGGCACGATTCCCACATGAGAACATCCGGGGACGGACACCGCCGGGAATCGAACTCATCGCCTTGGAGACCTGGATTATACAGTATGTTGCAAAATTCCATGTCAATATTCTAGGGATACAATCCTCACGTGTAGAGGAACAAAAAGTGTCATATGAACGTAGGTCGAAAAACGCACCGTTTCTGCGCTACAGTTGGCATACATGATGTATGGTTAGTAGCACGCTGGTAGGATCATGTTGCTGTGAGGCATCATTACAGAAGTACATAACATGTTACTATGCCACACACTATGCCACTAACATACAGACAGTAGGAACAACTGTGACACAGCAACATGATCCTGCCAGCGCGTTATCAACCATACGTCATGTATGCCAACTGTATAGCGCAGAAACGGTGCGTTTTTGGACCTATGTTCATATAACACTTTTTGTTCCTCTAAACGTGAGGATTGTTTCCCTAGAATATTGACATGGAATTTTGCAACAGCCTGTATAGCTTGTCTTCCAAGCCGGGACGCAAGCCACAGGCGCTGAAGTGACTTTCTGTGTCGTCCGAAAACCTCGGTTCGTCGGTTTGGTGTTGCAACACCCAGACCCCGCCGACTGAAATACAGCCTGAGTTACTCGGGTTCATGAAGGCGGACATACGTTCGGCCGTCATGAATGCATTAAAAAATGCAAACACATTCAGAGTATAAAACGAAGTCTAAACATCTGTTCCAAGAAAGCCAACGTAATTCTTAGACCAGGAAAGCACACTTGTACCCGCTTTTAAATTAGAAATATCAGTAAGATGTTACGATTGCCATAGGTTTGTTTGTCTGTTCCCTAAAGTTTACAAAATATAACCAATAAAATAATTTTAAATAACTATAAAATACATATGAATGTTATAAACACACGAATCAGTTATGTAACTTGATATGTGTTGTATTTAGTTCGGAAGTTAATAATTTAAATATTTGACTGCTTTTAGTAACCATAATTTCGGATTATATATAATATTGTAACTATCTAAGCTCACGCGTTTATTATTCAGTCAATGAATAATTTAGGACTAGTTTACGCATTTAGTTTCCCATACATTTGTTACTTTTTATCTTCAGTTTTAGTAGGTTTAATAAGACGTCCAATAATTATCTTACTTTTATCGTTTGTGTTTGCGTACTAAGCTATATTTAAAAAAAACTGTCGTATGGTTTGTACTTTGTTTATAGTTCCCCGTCTGTTTTAGTACTTTAAATGCAATGTATTTTGAATCACTTAACGTCATGGGAAATTCCTTGGTTGGCATCGACCCAAGAGAAACTTTATATTCTGTGCTGGTTTACACAGACTAAGACAAATTCCTCGGCCACATCACCGGAGAAGACATCCTCAGCGCATCACATCAAGCGTCAAATCTGTTCGGCATTTATAAAGGCAGATGAGCCAGACGGGATCGACAAGGAAATTCCATTATCGTCGTGAGGCGGTCGATGTTTCTCGCGGGCACTCGCGACGGTTACGGGTAAACGGGAGGGGGGAGGGCGTAAGTTTTCAGGACGGGGAGTAACGACTCTGACGTCAGCTCCGGGGAAGTTGATACGACATTGTTTGCACGACAACCCATTAGCTTGGTAACCCCCTTCCCAACCCGTACCCATCAACCCCTTCGAAATGGGCGTCCGACAAACCCTATCACTTTTCTTCCCCTCCTTCTCGTAGTCTTATCACACCCACAACTTCCACCCATCGTGAAGCAGCCGAACCCTCCATTCCCGCTGCTGACTTTTCCAGGGCGACGGTGCAGGCAGGAGTAGGTACTGGGTGCGTATGTTAAAGAGGCCTCTCTTGATAAGCTGCGTTTGTGTGTGGCATGTGTGAGGCAGGAGCGGTAAGGTTGCTGTTGACCGACGTATGTAATGAATTATCGCCTCTCCGCGCAAGCTACTCAGCTGGCGTACAGTGTCATACTATTATTCTTTTTCAATGGGACTTTAAGCGGTGACCACATTATTTTACTTGTGGCTAGCGCAGTTAAACGTATAACGCCTGTTTCTGTAGTTATGTTTTTTTTTTAAATCTGATTGTTAATTTTCCAGAAACGTCCGTCAAGAAAAGCCACTTTTGGCAGTTTTGAGGAGTCATAAAATAATGTTTCTAATGAACGTGCTGAATTTTTAAAACTATAACGACATATTTTGAAGTGTGTGTTCTTTTTATAGATATACAGCTATAATGTGCGTTAAATAGTTTCGTCTAAAAGAATATAATTGTAACTCGCTGCAACACATTTGAATGGCAGGTAGGAATGCCCATTAACGGCGCCGCCTACCCGCACGTGTGAGGCTCAAATTCGACGGAGCAGTAAGGTCGACCTTGAAGCGCGCATCAAATGCCCCATCGCCTCAACGAACCAAGCGCTGAACTAGCCTGCAAGCTTCCCGCCGAACCGATGTTACTATGGGACTGTAAGCGGTGACGATACAATTTTACTGGTGAAAATTCTGTAGAAAAGTTCAATGCACGTCGCAATTTGAGTTTCACATACATCCGGTTAGTACATTCTGAAGTACGGCAGTCGGAAAGGCCATGTTTAGCCGTGTTGGAGGGCTTAGAAACAGTAATGAGCGCGGTGACTTAACAATGACATTCCGACTTTGTCCGAAGTGTGTTTTCTTTTCGTAAGTTGGCACAATTGGCGCATATGGAATAGTTTCGTAAATGAAACCTGTTTACGAACACACTTCAACGCATTTTAAGCGCGGGGTAGGCGCCCCCCTTCCCACCATTAACAGTTACTTTTATCTTCACCTCGGTCGCCCGCCGAGGGGCATACACGCACCAGACGAGAACACGGACTGCTGCTTGGGATAATGGGGAAGTAGCCCCTTGGTCCACGAGTGAGTCTATATACGGTTATACTAAGTAACCTGTTGGTGGGTTTCTTCCGTCACGTCTAAATGACTGCAAGAAATACAGGATGTCGTGACTTCAGAAGCTCATAGCTCTGCTTGAGTTACTGTTTGAAGCCTTGTGGCTCCATTTGATTTGAGTCGCCATATTAAATAATTGTATTTTCCTTTTATTTTTTTTTTCTGGCAAGAAAAAGTGCTAAATGTAAGATTCTACCGCTAATTATGTTTCCCACGCGCTATAGTACAGGCATTGCGATTCAGCTGTCAGTTGTCAACTTAGTAGTATAATAACACCGCAGTTAGTCATGCAAATTGTTTAATATTCGTAATTTGTCGGACAGATTGCGACCTACGAGATCGACCACCATGTCTGCACTGTAACGCAAAGAGAAAAGAATGTGCGGTATAATCTCTGATTTAAAATTGTTTGTTCCCAACAATTAATGTGGCGGCTGAAACCCGGTCTTAAGCAAATATTTTTTCCCTGCTCAGGTAAACCTCATAACCTTACTTGATTAATTCCTACAAGTATTTCGATCTTACAGTGAGTGTGTGAAACCGAGTTTAAACGTCGTTAAACATATTAATGGATCGTTGGTGGTGCATTTTTTTATTATTTTTCCTTAACCTTAAGTTCTCTCCCGTGAAGCCGAATTAGCGTGCCTGAAAAGGACGTTGTATACACGCAGCTGAGAAACATTTTACATGTTGATGTATTTTTCCGAATTAGTCAACTGCATGGTAATGTAAGCCAAAATCTCTCTCTCTCTCTCTCTCTCTCTCTCTCTATATATATATATATATATATATATATATATATATATATATACTAGCAGTCCCCCGCGGCTTTGCTCGCGAGTATTATTCGTAACTGATAATATTTACTTTAATTGAAAAACCTCTTTGTACACAAGATTGGTACTTCAGTCATCAAGTGCTAGAATGTCCAAGGGGCTAGTTGAACTAATTCTGCAGAAGGATAAGTAGCTATAGCTGTCCATGCGAAAAGCAGTCTTAAGTTTGTCCCTGCCACTAACAGCGACTTCGCTTGGGCCTTATTTATAAAACTGCCAATTTGAAGTTCTATGGTAGTTACAGACAGCTAAGGTAAGAGGTTAATCGAATGAGAAACATCTGTTTTCCCTGTGCACAACCATTGGTGACGGTGCCCTCAATTATATATTGTCAAAATATTCACTTTAACTTTATTGACATTAATTACAAAGTTTCAGAGAGTTAAGCTTTCGCGGAAACGTATTTGGTGCCCCAAACCTGAGATTAGTGAGATGATATATCGTCGGTTTACTGCCAAAGGTGACAATGTCAAAATCAGATAAAATTATAAAAATGCTAGGAATATGTATATGTTGTTCACGAACAATTGCCCAAGTTTAAAGTCTATTCGTCGTTTCGTACTGTTGTGTCACAGTATAGTAACATACCACATTTTTGTTAATATCTACAATTTATTACTGTTTTTAAACGAAATAGCATTTATGACTTAATCACTTTTGGCAGTATACCGACGAT